>JABEEN010000570.1:0-96067 GCA_013363205.1 Fusarium tuaranense | reverse complement strand
GCTTTAAAATTAGGTATATAAGAAATTAAGTATAGAGAAATAAGGTAAGACAAGGGCATAAAAGTTAGGAGATGATACGTAGATAGGAAATAAGGGATTTATTATATAAAAGGGTAATATTAATATCTAGCCTTAGTCTAATAGGTCCCGCTATAAAGTATATACTCGTTACTAGAAAGTATATACTAAATAATTAAACCCTTTTTTTTCTGCTATTAGAGTTGGTTGTTCTGTTTCCCAATGCGAGTTGATGCATTGGAGGGTTGTGTGTGTCTCTTTGCACATAAGCAACGTGGCCAAGGCATGGCCCGCGATGCGCGACTACGATCTGCTTTCTTAGCTCAGGGCGCATCAACCTCTTGTTGTTGAGATAAGCCTACACACCATCAACTTCTTTTTTACAAGGATGCATCATCATTCCCTCGCGCGTGCGAGCATGCGCAAGTCCATGTCCACGTTTCTAGCATGTGTCTTCTGCATATGGGCGAACACGAATGTCCGTGTGTGTGTGGATGCTGTCGTTCGCCGCTCTCTCTCGTTTCTTTTTTTCGACTCTCGGTGCCGAAGCGATGTCTTGAATCGAACCATTTGTTCCAACCTTGATGATAGTATATCCCCAACCCTGGCCAATGTATTACTGAAATTGGAGTCGTTCCCAGCAGTTTGGTCTTGGCCCTTATCCGAAGGAGCCGGTGGGTATGTATGGCCTGAGACAAGGGACTCGTCGGCAAGCCAAGCGGGTGATCAAAGAAAAGTGTGAAATCTAGATTTTGCGGAGGACAAACTCGTTTATTCCGGGAAATTTCCCCCAAGTTGGTTAGTTAGCCACTGCCCTTGTTGTTGAGAGATTGGATTCCGTCTCGAACTTCCCCCTCTTTCTTTTCTCCTCTGCTGGGCGCAAACTGCGGTCAACCCAAAACTTGCCCTCCCCTGCACACCACATCCTCCCTCTCCGCCTTTTGTCATCTCCCCCTCCTTTTTTCCCTCTCTCCTCACTCGTTAGCTTCAAAGCCACCCCCAAACCCCTAGGGAGACACCGTTAGTCGTTTCTCCTCTCGCTAGTTTGGCTTCCACCAACCCAGACCACCACCCCCAAGACAAGGCATGGTTTTCAGCTCGCACATGGCCGTCAGCCTCTCACAAGCTAGGAAGGGTGGCCACCCGTTCCCTAGGCTGGTGTGCTCTGTGCTCTGTGCTCTCTCTCTCCCTGAGTTATTATCTCGCTGGGACTTTTTTAGTGGCAGATGTCTAAATCTTAAGTCATGTCCCGCGGCTACTCTGCCAGCCCTGTCTCGTAGACATGCTCTTTCGGACCTTGGCTATGTTCGGTTGTAATTCCCCAATCATGGTTGATATAGACGGAGACATGGAGCATTTTCCACAGGCCTTTTCGGTTCAGTTTCGGTTCTTCCTTTTGTCTTTGATACTCCTGACTCTAGAATTACGCCGCCTATGACGATCCCCTCCTCGGTGAAGCTCCGATACACACATCGTTCCCAACGAGAAAATTCAACTTCCGGACGGTCTCAGCCATTCACAGGGCTTACCGCATACATTGATATGCGCCCCATGAGGCGGCTTGCTTGGTTGGATGTTGGGGTGCACCACCGACTAGAGGTTCGGGGAAGCGTCGAGGGCTCGGCCGGGGGAGGGAACAGTCTGGATCTAACTCGACAAGTGTCGAGATGCAGACTATCTGTTGCCCCAAAGCCTCCCCCGGACTGAGCGGCATCAAGCGGATAGCGGCCCAAGCGAGAGGGGGGTTGCGCCTCTCTTACAGGAGGGCCACAATGGGACGATCCCTCCTAGAGGCAGCCAACAAACCAAGGAACCTCGTCGAGACGCAGCAAGCCCCCCCTCCCCAATAGTCAATCATCTCGACCAGACGCCTCCACACCATCTACTGCATACATGGGGGATGCAGGTCTGGCCCTTTGGTCTCGTCAGGCTCTGGACACTTGGCGATGCCGACGCAAGAAACGCCAAAAAACCCAATAGCGGTTACATTTGCCTCCATCGCGTTGCGCTGAGGCCGTCCACACACACCGGCTTCGATGAACGCCGGTGGCGACCTTGTGGAGAAGCGGCTTTTGCCTTTGTTGAAAAAAACAATCTTGTATCATGTCTAAACTGATGATCCGTATCGATGAGTGTCGGTGTGTCATTTTGATAACCTAGGAGAATCAACCATCGCGAGGGGGGACATGGATTTCCGGCTGGAGAGGCCTTCTGTGAGAATTTTACCGGGGGAGGGGGCCAAACTTGGCGGCTAAGGCTGGGTGATTACCGTGGTAAGTCCTCGGAATAGCGTCTATTCTGGACCGAGGATATGTCTCAGGGGTCGGTTGAGGGAATTCTCAGACTGATCCAGGTTTGAGAGCTTCCCTCTTCTTTCATCATGTCGATATGGTCAAGGGAATCTCGTTTTCTGTCGTGTTTTGGAGGGTTTTGATTGTTGTTGTTGTTGGTATTGTTGTGTTGTTAGGTTGTCCAAGTCAGCCATGACGACCAAGAATCCATATGCCACCATGTGTCTAACAACTTGAGGCTTTATTCTATGTAAGAAATTTGACTGACAGATACGAGAAAAAGCAGTCTTTCATTCACCGAATCAATCTAGGAAACCGATCGAGGTTGGATTTCAACTCAAACCTTTCGTGTCCTTGTCGTCGCTGCCGATGTTGAACTCGTCTCTCGATCGACCTCACATACCCCCATCATCAAACTCGGTTGTTCTATCATCACTATTCATGTTACTCTTCATCTTCATATAATTATTTTCAACTTTACCATCATGTTGGCGATGCTTGATCATGATGATGGCTTCTCACTCAATCCATCCCACATGATCGGCGTTTACGGACTTTAACCCATTTCGCCACAATCTCACCGCCGCGCCTCGTCATCCTCCATGAACGTCAGCATCACACCACGTCCATCATCACTCTCATCTCTGCAACCGAACTCACGTGGTCATGAAGTTCCACTTTGTCGATAGCCACACAGCAAGCGATCCCGGCTCCCGTCGGGCAATCCGCCGTCATGTCATGAAGGGCAAGAATCTGGGGCGGACTATCCAAGGTCGTGGACGGAAGCATGCTGCGGCGCAAGAGCCCAAAATCTTTGAGGGTGTGCAGAAGAAGGAGAAGCTTGAGGAACTTGTTGTTGCTAGACGGGAGAGAGATGTACGTGTTGATAGTGATGGAAGCACGTTGATCTTTCCAGAGATTGTGCCTCATGATGTCTTGGGGTCGCCGTCGAGTCCTTTTGCTGGGGAAGAGTATACATACTTTGCCTTTCCTATCCAGTTTACCCCGTCGATGAGATACATGGTGTATCAGTGTAAGCATCCATAACCTCACTCCTTGGCCGAACAACCACTGATCTGTGAAATAGTTCACACAGCAGTCTGTGATGCCATCTATCCCTCATTCTTTTGTTCTCGAACCGAACAAGTCGGGTCACCATGGTTTAAATACATGGTCTCTGACCAAGCTTGTATGTTCCACTCAGTCTCATCGCTCGAATCTGCTTGCTAATGGTAGAACTTTCATAGTCCTTCATTGCTTGCTCGCTATGGTAGCAACCTACCTCAACCTCTTCCGCAAACCAGATTGCGAACCTCTCGAGGCCACACGTCATTTCTCACAAACCCTTCGTCTCATCAACCCCAAACTCATGCAACCTACTCCTCCACAAGATTCAACCATCGCCATCATCATTTCCCTTGCCATCCATTCCAAACTCATTCGAGATCCACCCAAGTGCTCCATGCACTTGGACGGTCTTCAACGCCTCGTGGATCTACGTGGTGGACTAGCAGAGATTAGCGAGTCTAATCGTGCGCTTTTGCACAAGATACTTCGTACTGATATTGAGCTCGCCATTTCTCTGGGTGCTCGCACTCGGTATGGAGTTGGAGGACTTACTGCGGCAACACCTGGACCTACAGCTGCTAGGATCCTCAGGTATCCTCTGAACCAGATGTGTGAGCCACTACGACACATGACGCGAGAGATGCTAGCGTTATGCCGTCAGCCTGGAAAAGCCAAGATGGTGGCACTGCAGTACCAGGACATTCTGATCTGGCTGTGGCAGCGTCTGATAGACTTTGCTCCTCTGAGTGAGGAGAGACCACTCGATCCGCTTGATGATATATGGCATCTGGGTCTTCTCACGTTCTTGGCAACTATAACGTGGCCGACGAGTTTCCTTCGAGGCCTCAACTGTGGGCTCTTGCAAAAACTACTTCGAGAGCGTATTGACAGCAAGGTTTTGCTGGAGAGAGGCGATGATTACCGCGCTCTGTGGTTTTGGATCGTCTTTGTTTATGCCATGTTGTTAGGGGAAGATAATTATGATCAGCTTCCTGTTCAGCACATAAGAGAGATGGCAGAGGAATTGAAGGTTGGGACTTGGGAAGAAGTTAAGGTGGCCTTTCGACCGTTTCCGTGGATTGGAATTCTCCATGACAAAACTGGAAGGGAGCTGTGGGAATTGATCAAACACTAATTTGGAACGCAGTGAAAGGTAAAGGAACGGCTTTCTTAACATCTCGGGCCACAAAAAGTCGTGATAAATCTCTTGCGTCGGGCTAGGTCTTATCGATCTCTGGCTGCCTTGTTCAGAGGTATTTCCAGGGTGGCATGAATTGGGGCATGGTCTTGTTTCTACCGCACCCCCTGCTCTTCTTCTGGCCTCTCTTCTCGGACTCGGCAATAGTAAAGGATCGCTTTTCCTCGCTTGGAGGTCCGCCCTTGCAGCCGATGAATATCGACTATGAACCTGCACAGCTTCGTGGTATGATCCAACTGAACTGTGTGGGAAGAGGGGCCAACTTGAAGCTCCAAGGCAGTATCATCAACATGGCCGTATCTCCCTTGGGAGCATTAATCAGTTGTCCTGGGGCTCCCTTGGAGATGATGGGTATTGGGCGGGGTATAGGATAGCCCCTCGCCTTGGTTTGGACGCTGGTAGCCCGCTTTTGTTCATCCATGCGAGATCGGATGTCCGGCTTTGGCCGTAGCATAGGTTGGAAAGGTTGATGTCTTGGTCTTCAGGGCTCTGGGGCGAATTAGACAGGCAGGCCCAGAAGACTGGCCGTGACGAAAAATGACCGTGAGGAAGGAGTCCGAGCTTCATTTCATCGTATGTGCCGTTTCGGGATACAGGGAGGGCGCGCCTCGTGGCTGGGTTGGTGAGGCTTCGCTTTTCGTTGAACAAGGTCAGCGGAAGCCCGGAGCTCTTTATGTATAGATAGAGACGCACTCGAGTAAAAGTCATGGCCTAATCATGGTTTATGATAGCGAGTGACAAAGAACTCGAGTCTGGAAGATGGGTTGTTATAGCTTGTTTCTTCAAGACTACTTCTCTATACCACCGGTGCCCCTTTGTTGTGAGTTGGGGCATTGAACTCCTCTGTCGTTTCCGACTCGGCGCTGGATCTGGAAGGTGCACGATGGGCGCCTTTTTTGCATTGTGTTGATACTGCCACTGACTCGCGAATGAGTGCGACGGCGATGGTGTGCCGGTTTTCTTCCGTGGTGCTGCTTGAGGTCTTGGGGCGTGGGACTCTGTGGACACGGACAATACGTGAGATTTTTTAAGGCGTCTATAACCATCGACACGCTCCGCCTGTGAGAGGCACACGGGCTAATCAAGGGTCGGACATTGATATCTTCTCCGGGAGAGTGGTACGCCAGCTGGGGATCCTGGTCTTTGACCTACACGCCCACGGATTTGGAAACATGGAAGTGAAGGGGACATGGAATAGCTGTCACACTGCAGTCTGCGTTGTCTTGGTGGTGATAGAGGTGGGAGGCATCTCCAGAAAGCAATGGGCCCTAGTCCGAGAGGATGTCCATGAGGGAACTGTCGAAGACACTCTGCTTCTATTCAGGCTACCCTGGTTGTGGGACCCGAGAGGATTGTCTAGATTCTTCTTCTAAAAAAAAAGACGACACCATGTACAAACCGAGGACCATGGGCCCCGTCTATCATGGAGGATGAACTTGATGGTGATGACAAAGGCACCGAAGAGGACCGCTTGTCCGAACTCTGGCTTGCACTTCTGAATGGGAATACAATACCGAAAGATGATAACGTGTTGTGCTGTCAGGACTATGACTCTGTCATGTTTTATCCCAAAATCCAAGGCACAGACATAGTTCTTTCATGCAGAGGCATTATGGATGGGACACTAACAGGTATGAAGGGATCACCAAGGATTCAGCTAGCTTAGCCGAAACACAAATCCTTCATCCTCACTTGTGAATCCTTTCATTTGTAGGCGTGCGGAATATTTGGCGGCACGCCAGAATCCGCTTTTCTTGTCTTCAGGGACTTGGCGTACTTCGGATGTGTGAATCTCATCCGTGACCCTTTCTGGGAGACTGACTTACGATAGATTGGCCACAAGGTAAAAGTCAAGCCAACATGATTGCTTGAGGCTCTGGCCACTAGAGGAGGGTGGAAACGGAGGAAGGTGGGTCTTGACTCCCAGTCCCTTGCTGCTTCGTATGTCACTTGGAGTGTTCTCGAGAACAGAAGATTATTAGGGATATGACATTGACTTGTTGGATAAGAGATATCTTGACAAACTATAGTATGATCATAATAGCTCATAAAAACTCTAAGCATAACATTTCATCAAAATTCTACCAAATATGTCCATCTAAAGAAGTAAAGTACATTGGACACAAAGAATCGTGCCTCTCAAATTTTAACATGTACAGCATGTATATCGACAACATCACTGCAAGAGCCTCCAGTGTCAGGTGACTAGCCCTGGGGCTGAAGCTCGACAAGGTTTCCATCGGGGTCAGTCACGTAGATGAGTGCCGAGTTCAACTGGCTTAGGGTCTTGATCAGAGCAGCCCGCTCCACGGGTTTGAGCTGTGCCACAACAGCAGGAGAAAGACTAGTCGCGTTGCCAATCTCAGTACCGAAAGCCAATGATTCTCCCGTACGCTTGAGGATTTTGACATCGGGGAAGGTGTCGAGGCGCGCCTGGGCGGCTTCAATGTCGGGGACGATCATGCCGACGTGACCAAAGGTGTTGGGTTGCTCGCCTGATGAGGGGAGGTAATTGTCTGGTACATTGATGTGGATGAGCTCGAGGAGACCTTGAGCGTTGTTCTTTTCCCGGTTGAGTTCCAATGTGGTCTGGTAGCCTGTTCCATTCTTGCCACCATGGCTGTAACCCATGTAGGCAATGGTGTAACTCTCTGAGACTTCAAGATGGAACAACTCGCGGAGGCCAAAGACTCGAGAGTAGAAATCCATGCTGGCCGTCAGGTTTCTGACGTTGAGGCAGAGGTGGTTGATGTTGTAGCCGATCGTGGCGGGATCGGATGCGGCATCACTGCCGAAGTGGTTCTTGGGGTATACTGATGTGTCATTGTCGGCTCTTTCGATGGGGCCGCATCCTAGGGTTTGAGAAGCGAGGAGAGGGAGGAGAGTCCAGGAGGATTTGAAGGAGAATTGGACCATGATGATAGTGTTGGAGTGTAAGTGTAAGTGTGAGTGTGTGAGTTGATGAGGATGAGATGGGCTGATTGACACTGCAAAACTGGAGGCATCTCGAGGTTTATATGCACAATTGACTTGAGCTACAACTTACAATTAACTCGCCCATCTACGAAAAAGCGACGTCAGCCTCTCCCCCTGCCTTGCATCCTTGGTGTATTTGCTGCGACACTGGCCTGCAGAGCCCTGTGGGGTAGATCGACGCTCGGCCGACGAGTCGCGGGGCAGAGCGAGGGGCGAGCGACCTCGCGAACCGCGACAGCGAAGGGACGGGGCTTCGCTATAGGGCTGGAGGAGGTTAATTGCAGGGACGAGATGGTGAATCCTTCTTATTCCTGTTGGTACCTGAACCAACTGCTTGGGAGTCGTGTCATTTGATCCTGTCCTTTCTGTCGGTTAGGACGGCAATTGTGGCGGTGGATTTGGGAAAAAGTTGGGATGGATTTATGCCAAATTCTTTCGAGTAAGGATCCTTGTACGAAGCTGTTCTTGATTGACTAATCCTCCTCGAACATCACACAGTGATACCTGCTCCATCGGGCTGCTATTCAGCTGCCTTTGTCTCTACCGACTTGACCAGCCACGACTAAGCAACATCATCTGTCCGACCGCAAAACTCGCATGTCGCATCTTTGGCGCATACAATCGTATCCGACAACCTTGGTCGAAGCGTCTTGCCCGGTGTAGCCCGACACGCCAGAACTCGAAGTCGACGATACCCATCCAACTCCAAAATTCCATATCCACCCCTAGCCAACAGCCTGAAAAAGTCAAATGGCGTGTACATGGCGCCTCCTCGAGACTCATATCCCGATGTATCAATATACTATTTATCCCTGTCGTCTGGTTTCGCCTCAATAAACACCAATTTGTTAGAGCGAAAGATTGCTCGCTCCTTACCGTCTGATGAACGTAACATAGACTCCCCAGACAAAATCTCACGGCTTGCGTAATATGGATCAAGCGATCGAAGTCTGTAGTCAATGAACCATATCGTTCTCCTTGCGTGGTGATGGAGTAGCTCCATCATGAAGCTCAAACGCATGGCGTTCCACTCCACGTCTGGTCGTCGAAAGTGTGTGATGCCTGGCAGCCATTGATCAAACATGCTGGGGTCGTACTCGATGGCGATGTTGGGTCCTAGGAAGCTTGGGTTTGCTAACCAACTCCCATCATTGGACTTCTCTATACATGCTGGGAAATCCGGAATGGAGCGTCGGATCGAGGATCGGAGGCTTTGGAGCCAGTCTAGAGAGCCTAAGTCCCGAGAATCTAAGCAGAAGAGGTCTCTGTCGTGATTTATTGTGATGCGTGTGTACTCACCGTCGTAGGTTTTGTACAACGCCGTGTGAGTAGTGCCCTTCTCTTGGTTGTAGTCGCCGCAGGTCGCGATATGTTCTGGAGCATTTTTGCAATTACCCACTGACCACCATTCGTTCTTGGTGAAGCGCCTTTCCATAGCGGCCCGCGAGGCCTTGCAGGCCATCCAAAGACCGCTATCTAGAGCGCAGACAGAGTCGTTAGGACCATTGTCCAAGGCTTCATATGGTATGGCGAGATGGCAGCTGCCTGGGACCAGGGTCTTGGAGGAAGTCGCTTTCTGGGAGACACCCTGTTTTCCAGTCGAGCCGTTCTCGTCACCAGCCGAATTCCCCCCACTCTCTTTGTGCTCGTTCAAGTTGTCATCTTCCGTATGAGTGACGCCACAAGTAAGATCCAGAAGATGGCCCGAGAAACTGTGCCCTGGCTCCTGAGACCCCAAGACCATAAACCGGTGTACATGCCTCGTGCCTGGGACTGGACGCACAACGGCATTCCAAATCAGATCCTGGATCTCCTTGGGAAGGTTGGGGAAGAAGTGGAACGTATCGAACGCCATGATCAGGGGTAAATGCAGAGATATGGAAGATGATTGGGGATGATAGATTCACGACTGTTCATGAGATGACTGCAGCTGCTGCCTCGGGTACGTCACGTGAAACTCACAGGGCTTTCTGCATCTGCATCTGCAGGTAAGATGATATCCCTGACTGTGGCTTGTCTGGTCTATTCTTAAATCTCATACTGTATTAGGAAACCATTGCGATATAACCGGGCTGGTGATTTGTGAACGCTGGACCCATTGGACAACTCACCATCCCGGCATAACTCAGCCACATGGGCAAATTTCAGCTCCCAGTAGATCCCATCGTGGGCAAATATAGCTCGTGCTGTTAGGTTGGTGCAATGACTGCTCGTTCAAATATATCTTGAATACATCTTGGCATCCTTAACAGTCTCGTGAGTTAAGCCAGCCGTCAGCCTGCACCGCACATTGGTCAGCCTATAGGCCATGGTTGGCATTTTAGCCTTCCCTCCAGGGAAACTAGAATGGTTGCCCTTGGAATACCTAGCTGTGAATTAACGTTGGTGCATGTATCGTAGCTTGAGACGCAAACCTCTGAGTTTCTAGGCCTCGGAACCTGTAGCTGAAGAGGCAGTACCTAACTGCAGCTACATTACACTCAAGTGTGCTGAGGAAAATGAACCTTGGAAAGGACAAGCCTGGTCGTGTGTGAAGTCAAATATCCCAAGCCCGCGCGACTGTTCGATGCTTCCGAACCCTCCGAGCTGCCGCGCGGTTAACCCACCCTAGCCCTTTGCTGAAGTAATGATGATTTAATCAGATCGATCTCGGGGCTAGCATTTGTCAGATTGCTGACAATTGTTCAAAGGTGACAATGACGTGATTCTTCTCCCCGCAGGACAGCCGCGCGGCTATTCTAGTATATCAAGGAGGGTGCGAACGCCTTCCTTCTATGCAACTGGATCATATCCTTGCATAATAGCATCCCACAGGACGTTTCCTCATATTGTACCTCTTGAGTCGGTCCTTTCATATCATTATACCTTATGAGTGACTCTGTATGTGCTATTGAAACTTGCAGCACTGATGAAGCTAATAAGGACAAATAGGAAGATCAGATCAGGTATAAGCCTGGCGCGGGTGGAGGATTTGAACGAACCGAAAGCGCCTTTCGGAACTTCATCTCGAATGAACCGGGTTCGAGATTCCCTGCCGAAAAGGGCCGATATGCCCTCTATCTCAGTCCAGGATGCCCATGGGTAAGTGTCTGTAGTAGCCTTTCCTATCACGAGCTGACCCCTAGTAGTCCCATCGTACCATGATCGTGCGAAGCCTAAAGCGACTGGAAGATATCGTGGATCTCTACATCAACTCACTTTCGATGGGAAAAGATGGTTGGTTCTTTACTGATGATCCCGAGTCTGCCGAGTATGGCGTTCTTCCCAAGGATCCCTTCTACGGGTTCAGCACCATCAAGGAGCTGTACCTAAAGGCCAACCCTAACTACGAGGGACGATATACGGTGCCGGTTCTCTGGGATAAGAAGACGCATACTATGGTGAGCAACGAATCGAGCGAGATTATTCGAATGCTCTATACAGAATTCGATCACCTTCTTCCGGAGGAGGATCGCGAGGTCAATCGACCTGGGGGCGGTTTCTACCCTGAAAATCTCCGAAAGGAAATTGACGAGATTAACGACTGGATCTATCATACTGTCAACAACGGCGTTTACAAATGTGGATTTGCCTTTTCGCAGAGCGCCTACGAGGAGAACGTGATCAAAGTATTCAACTCTCTAGACCGTCTAGAAAAGATCCTCAACGATAGGCCATTCCTCCTAGGAGAAAACATCACCGAAGCCGACATCCGACTCTTCCCAACCATTGTCCGATTCGACGTTGCGTACAACCCCATCTTTATGTGCAACCTGGGAACTATCAGAGATCACTATCCGAACCTGCATTTATGGCTGAGGAGGTTGTATTGGGATAAGAGTGAGAGGACACATGGTGCTTTTGAGAAGACCACGTTTCCTTGGATTCAGAAGTATAAGCAAGGATATGGAGATTCGAGGCAGCGGGTTTTGGGGATTAAGGGTCCGTTGATTATTCCTAAGGGGCCGGAGGTGTTGGTTCTTGAGTTGAAGGAGTCTGAAGTAAAGTGATTTCCATTTGGGGTTTGTTTACTGTGATGGGTTCCGTCACAAGGTGTGGTTCATAGCTTGAGAGTACACGGCTGTCCAATGAGCCCTGGTAATTTGGCGCTGTAGCATATATTCATGAGGTGTTGAGCCATTTTAGAGTTCCTAAAGCTCGCACCTAAACAAGAACGAATCTGTTCATCTTCTGGCTAGTCGTGTCCCAAGCATCGGCATGCAACTGCCCAACAGCCAACCGCTGCGACAAATCCCCCTTTCGCTCCACCAGTAAGATATTCAAAGCACACCAACTTTTGTACGGGTAAATGCTTGGATCAAAGACCTCTTCGTAGTATTCGTCAGCCGAGGGGTACTCCAGCGGTAGATGGTCGCGATATCCGTCAACATCTGCTTGAGTAACCTTGTCTTGGTCACTGCGTGAGAGTAGGATGAACTCGTAAACAGAATCTAGGCGAGGTTCCCATGAAGGAAATCCCCTAAGTGTCCCACAGTGATGTCCTTCTGCATCATGGATCCACAGTTGGCCGCGTAACGTGTTTTTGAAAGAGTCTGAGAAGGGGCGCGATAATGTGCTGGATGATTCTGGACGGGGCGATGAGATTGTGTAGATATCGACCCCTAGACTAAGAGCTTCAAAGACCAGTGCATGATCAGTGGAGCACTCATTCAAGGCCACAAGTTCCGATGCTTCAAGGATGGCTGGTGAAGGATCAGAGAGAGCGTATCCGAGGCTCTGATCCTCTCGGACAATCTTGCGTGCTCTAGCCTTGTCCACGATGATGAAATCTTTAACTTCTGACTTGAGTGTCACCCGCTTTCCGACATAAGCATCAAGCCGCCAAGGATCCCAGTAAATGTCATCTTCCCAGGCCGTCCAGCACCAAGTAGGCGACTTGCAAGCTGAACCTGGCGGCTCCCTTGGTCGTAGTCGACCTTGCCACATGGGTGACCAGAGGAGAGCAAAGTCGAAAAGATTTTCCGGTAGGGCGCTGGCAAATCGCCATCCAAACGAGTCCCCGAGTGCGGAGAGAATGCCAACGAATGCATTCAGAGAATCAGAAGGATATGTCAGCGACCGTCGAGTGTACTGTTTAACCAGTGATTCGTAGACGTTGAACCTCATTCTAGAGTCGTCGCCGACCTCCCGTTCCAATGGATTCAAGGCCCAAGATGAAAGCTCTCCTGCCGGACTATCTTCACCATCTTCTGAGTGATGCGACACAGAGCAGTGCCAATGAACTTGAGAGTCGGAGAAGTATAAGCGTTTCCTGGAGAGTAGACCTTCCTGAAATGTCCAGCCTCGGGTTCGCCATGTAGATGATTCAACCGTAGCCTTAAGGCTTCGCAGTTCAGGAATCAATGTCAGGGATCCTAGCTGTACAGGTGACTGTGATTGTGTGCGAGATCCGGTGACGACTCCAGGGAGTGCAGAGTTGGCACCTGATGCAGATACAGCGACGATGGTTAACAAGGCTTGGCCGTAGATTTTATCCATCTTTGGAACGTAGAGGTCCTTGACTTCGGGATCGTCTTGCACAATGCATAATGCGTCAACCCATAGATAGGTCTCCCCAAGATCCGCAACAAAAGAAATGACGTCGTTTATCAGTTGAGGCAACTGATCACGGACTCGTAGCAGTGCACCATCTTGTTGAAGCTGCTGAAAGTTGCTTTTCAATGTTTTGAATTGCTTCGCTTTTCCCCAGACGTAGCTGAGAGCCAAGTACCGATAGTACCGATCGCTTTTGAAGAGCCGCATTCGCTTGACATCGATGAGTATTAGAGGTAGAGAGTCTGTGCCAGGGTCTGGCGGATTGCATTTTGGCCCATGATGAGTTGCACAATCATCCATCCAGCTCCTGATGAGCGGGTAGTTGAGTCGTTCAAGGAGTCGTGGCTCGACTGTATCAAGACACTTGATCCGGCCGAGAACAGTGGAATGTCCCCAGATCCCGTCTGGAAGAGTCTTGGACGTTGAGTGGAACCATACCTCGATTCTTCCTGGGGGCACGTTGCCGCTGAACCGACCGAGATAGCACATCTCGACGGGATACTTTCCTGGCTGCCAATAGCTCCGGGCGTAGACACTTAGTGCGTTGACAATGAGTTTGCATAGCGTGCAATCCTCGTTCTTTAGGATGTCTTGGAAGTATCCCATAGGCGTGCTGACAGGGTCATTGTGGGAGAGATAGTTGGCAATGTCGACTGCCTGGCAAGTATCACAGAGATCATGAGACCCATCCATTGTTACAATACCGTAAAGAGCTAAAATAAAGGTGAAGTTTAAATGGGAATGCGAATTTGCAGTACAAGTGGAGACTGAGAGGGGTGTTTATGCCTCATTGAGGTCCAAGATTGAGGGGAAGTGAGGCTGTGGGAGCCTGACTGCTGACGCCTGTTGGCTTGCAGTTTTTGCGACTTGCGTCTAAGGTGTCACCGTATTGACCCCTGTTGTGTAGCATGCATATTTGACCTATTGCCTAGAAGGCATCTTTTATTTTTGCCGTTGGCATAGAGGTCTATCATGTTCCACAACCCCAGAGATTTAAGCTGAAAAGAGCAAGAGGTATAATGAGACATCGACCGCCACGAACAAGTTACAGCCCCCTGTTCTCACATTTAAGTTGTCTGAGTACTATAGCATACCAATATTGATAATAAATGTCATCTAAGGAAAACACTTATCGACACTAAGGAAGAAAGCAAAGCGCCTTGAAAGTGTTCTGATCCGAAAGCCAACAACCAGATTCGTATTCGACCTCTAACCCGGACCGAGGTATCTGCTCTGTAACCCTTGATCAAAACCCGAGGCCTAAACCAATTCAATTTCCCTCTCTTCCAACTCAGAAAATAGTGACGACTCTGTCTTTGACGCGAAGAAGCCAACCCTCTTATAAGTGCCACTGTCTGACGCAACCAAAGCAAGGCCTTCAGATATCTCCAATCTCTTGTGTTCATCCACTTCCCGCAGAATCTCAAAAAGATATAATTCCTCGTGTTTATCCTCATCCGGAATGTCAAAGATGCAGACAAGCGTGTCTTTGTCCCGCTCCTCCTGTTGCTCGTCCATGGGATGGGATTCCATAGCACGCGTCACTTCCTCCTTCATGTTGGATTGTAGTAGATCATCGTCAGCTACCATATTGGCCATCTGCTCGGCAGTATCATCCGGCACAGGATCCCAGTTATCGTCCAGCGAAGGGATCGTGATGACTTTTTGTTGAATTTTCTCCTGAAGTGGGAGGTAACCGTGCCAACACTCTTCCGCTGACTTTTCAGTAGGCTGTAGCGTTGGACATGTTTCCGGGCTGTATTTCATCAGCCGGCCACGGAGTTGTAGTGAGCTTTCCCGCACCCATGCGAACGGGTTGGACGTCTTTGGCTGAGCCGATACATTGATGAGTTTGGCCGTAATGTTGTAGCTTTTTGCAGCGCGGGATGGAAAGTCAGACTCGTCTAGACTTGTGAACTTGATCTGAGACGATGTTGATGACCAGGCCCAGCTTGGAGCATCAGCTAGCCGAACGGGATCCGAGGCATCTGTCTGAAGCCGGAACCAGAGGAGGCTAGGCAGAAGAGTTTCTTTCCAATGTCCTGCAGTGTATACATCGTTCGTTTCCTCTTGGATGGCTTTGGCGAGACCAGCTAGTGCAGGCAGTCGATCAGTATTGTAAGTGATACTGAGTCCGGAAAATCGCTCCACTACCTGGCGCCAGTATTTACCCATGACAAAGGGTCCGCCTTGAGCCAAGGCATTGTGCAGTTGAAGCAGGCCCTCATCCCGAACCCCGTAGTCGAATTCGCAACCGAGTGGCTCCTGCGCTGAAGCACGCAGTTCGGCGCATTCCCACATCAAGCCCTGCACAGTACAGTGCAAGATGCGTTTCGACATGAGTCTTTCCTGTAAGACCCATGCTCGCGAGTTGAGCGGGCAGTTCTGTACCTGCCATAGCCAGGAGGAAGGCTGGGGCTGCATAACGGGGAGCCACTCTGGGTTGCGGCCCGCCGCAACGGAGAGTTCATCCCATTTTCTGTGTACGGGATCTTTGAACAGAGGCCAAGGCTTAACCTTGAGCTGACTTCCTGGCCTGGCAAAGAGACATCCAAAGTTGCTGTCGGTACCCACGCTGGCAGCGATGGTGAATGACGCGTTCTGATAGTAATCTGCCATGCGAGGGCCCTCCCTCGTCCAGTCCTCTATATCTCCCGAGGTAGGCTGAATGATGCACATGGAATCTATCCAGAGGTACCTGATCCTCATACTCTTGGTGATCATGGCGGCCTGGGCAAAAGTCTTGGGGAGGTCCTTGATGTCGATATGGGCCATCATCGAGGCCATGTTGTCCTTGTTGAGCTTGTAATTATGCTGGCTTTGGCCCCAGCAGTGACTAAGGGTGACATATTCTCCCCTTTGACCATTTGTCTCAATCACTCGAGGACCATCTCGGTGAGCGAGGTCAAGGACACGGGTAGGCAGTGCTGGTATAGGGCCATCTCCCGCAAAGTATGTGTCGGGGCAGGTGTCGTGGCAGGAGCTGCAGGTCCATAGCCAGCTGCTAACTAGATCAGGCTCGTCTATAGGTGGGTTTTGAATGTATTTGTTGTTATCTATGGATTAGCATTAGAAGGCTGTCATATAGGAGCAGCTGAGCCGGAGGAAACGTACCGCTGGGATTCACTATCCTCACTTTAAACGGCTCGATACCAAAATCTACCCATTCATAATCCCGTTCATAGTTCTCGTCCCTCACGTTGTCACTATCTTTTAGTGGAATCAACAGTGAATCATTGCCTAGCAGGGAAACTTTGCTGCCATCAGACATCCAGCAATGAACAGTCAAATCATCATCCAAGTTAAGCCGAAGTCCAATCTTGGCAATCTTGTAGAGCCACGTCTCATCGTGCAACGTGGTAAGAGCATTGAACAAGGTGCAAAGCACGAGCCGACAGGTCCAGCAACCTGCGAAAGCGGATTTCTGAACAGTGTCAAAGCTTCCCATGATGAAGGTGACAGGTCTAAAGGTCTCGTCGAAGAAGGATTTGGCGCGGAAACTGGAGAATTGGATTGTTGAGCAGTTTTCGCACCGATGGCCTTTTTTCTCTTTGACGGGGACTTCAGGGCGCGCCCAGTAGCGGTCTAGAAAACTTTTGTTGTTGGACATTGTGGTCGCTGAAAGGTGGTTTGTGGAAGACTGGAAATGAGCACGGTGGACGGACAGAAGGGATGTTTTAGGTCGAGTCGTGGTATTCAAATGAGAGATAATAAGATAATTGTGTTAAATGACCGTGTCGCGGCCGCTGTCGAGAAAGGGCGAGGGCGTTGATAAAAACAAGGAGAAAGGAAACTGGAACATCTGATGCGTCAGCACTTATAATAAGTAAGTAAGAAAGCATAGCCACTCGAAACGTCCTCTCCCGCATTTCCAAGGCAGACTTGGGCGATCAAAGAGGGATTTCTGACATCTCGTTGGGAGAAGTAATGTGGGGGCCATGCAAGAGCCCTGTTATAGAAGGCCTAGCTAGGGGCGATGCATGTATTCAATTCTGCCTAGAATCGTACGATTCTTGTTGCTAGAGTTGAGTTTGGCTAGTCGTGAGTCTTCGAGATTGATTTGATGCCCGGCTATACATCTCTCAAGAGGTGAAGTAAATAACCAAATCAACACTAGACGAACCCTGTCACATTTCCCGGCGCCTAGTATCAATAGCAACAACCTTAGCCCCTTCAACCTCAGTCCCATTGACAGGAGTCGCGATGGCTCCAGACGTGCTCACGTAAGGAACTTCTTTATCTTTCTCCCCTCGACCAAACGCAACAGATGTAGAGCCAGCCACAGTAATCTCTCCAATTCCTCCCACAACCGTCTTCCACTCTTTAGATTGGGCATCGATATAAACAACCGAATTATCAAGGTTGGTAGATACATAGATGTTGCCGTCGAGGTCAAAGGCGAAGTCGTCTAGGAAGTTAACGCCGCTGGATAAATTGGCAATAAGCTCCGGTCTCGAGTACATAGTAGGGTGCCCAGTTGGAGTTATTGCAATACGATAGATGCAGGCTTGGAATGAATTGGTCCAGTAGAGATGTTCATCACGGATCTGAATGCCGTTGACACCAATAGGCAGCCTCGCATCCTTAGCAGGGTCCATCTCAAGGGGAAAGCGGAACGTCGAGGTATCAAATATGCCCGTGGACAGTTCAAGACGGCCAATAAAGCCGTTCGCAGAGTCGGCCACAAGAACCACATCAGACATTCCCGGAATAGCTGTGACGCCATTGAGGAATTTGCTCTGGGGGCTCATATCGCTGATTTTCCTGACCTTGACTTCGTTTCTGGGCGATTCAAAGTCGATGGCCCACGCGCCAAACGAACCAGTAACGGTTTCGCCTGGAGTCGTAGAGTTGCCGCCGACAAAAACGAATGTCTCGACACCTTTGTGGCTTGGTGTGACCTGAGCAAGGCCATAAATGCTCTGAATAGAAGGGATTGAGATGATTTCTTCGAGTTTATTATGACGTTCCCATGGGCTCCGGATCGTGTATATGGCAGCTGAAGGCCATAACTTGGTTACAAGCAGATCCCCATTTGAGCGCACTGCTATGTTTTCGAGGAATGTGCCGACCTCAAGCTGAGCAAGAGTTTTAGAGGGGAGAGATTCAGATAGTGCAACGGCCGCCGCAGCGACGGCAGTCAGAATGATAGAGAACATGGACTAAGGAGTTTGAAGTTCAATGTTACTTTTGGAAACGAAGAGGAAATGTCGGATGGCGGCTTAGGCTGGCCTCATCTTATACACACGGTTGTCACTGATCAACACAGCTAAACATGGAATCTCAAGTCATGATCCATGTCAAACCTGGCTCTCAGAGCGGATGTAATTAGCGGTCTATTCTATACCCTTGCTAATAACAAGGAAAATGACCATCCTGCGGGACACAATAATGATCCGCACTCTCCGTCCCCCCAACTCGCCCCGTTGAGAGATTTATCTAGCATATTACAGCCCATCTCTTCCAGGCCTGATTTCAGCATTTGCCTCACCTTCGGTCCGCGGAGTTTTTGGACTCCGCTTGGTTGCTGCGGATTGACCGGGACACGAGATGGACATGGCTTCTGTTGTTAATTTGTCAGGCTTTTGGCGTGCAGACTCGCTGTCCGAGCCTCGCGTCGCGAGTTCCTCCCACCAACAATCATGGGAACCTCTGCAAGATGACACGGTAGTTGGACTTTACACAAGCTTCATGAAAGAATGAGGGGGGAGATTAAAAGATGGCTTTGAAGGGATATGCTGCCATGGACCTAGATACTGGAAGGTCTGGGGAAGGGCAAAGACATCTCGCAAGAGCCCTTGGAGCTTCCGTTAGAGCTTTCCGAGCCGTGAAGGATCAGAGCAATACTTGCTTTGAAATCCTTGGGATAGTCTACCTGCACTATAAATCAGCATTCTTTTATCAAATAGTCTTAATTCTCCTTGCCATGTTGCAGCCCTGGTTCTTCTTTACGGCCATGGGAGCATCGACAGCTCCGCCAGGTGAACACTCAAGAATACCCGACGATGAACGGAATCAGAGTAATGGTGTTTCTATGAAGGCTCTCCCACACAAAGATCTTGGCCTGCCGATTATCACAGCCTTTCAAGTCAGGCCAAAAGGCCAGATCACTGTCTCGAAGGCTGATTGCTCCTGAGCTGCACGTCTCCTCGCCATGGCGCTTCAATTGACCGATCACGCTGTCGATCTCCCGATCCATCTCTCCGAGATGTACGGCAATCTAGGTCTCGTAGGGGGGGGGGGGCGCGTCGCCCGTTCGGTTTAACCGTCGGTCCTTTTCTTGGTTGGTCCTTGGCCACTGCCAAACACACACCGTGTCCGTCCATACGGAGAGTTGCTCCGACTGAGATCCTAGAGTTAGGGCCAGAGCCGAGTCGCGATTTCCCGTGACGTAATGTCCCGGCTGTCAATATGAATGCGTTCTTGTTGGTCTCAGGGTTCTAGACGTAGGACAGGGCGAGGTAACGTTGCTTGCATGCCTCTTTGGAGCATTTAGGCGGGAGAAAAGTGGTGAGGAACTCAAAATTCAAGAGCACACCATCCATTCGTGAAGCCTGGAGGTAGCACGGGGAGCCTTACCGATCACGCTGAAGTTCGAATAATTTTACAAAATAACGTTCCTTTCCGTCATATTAGGTTGCCAAGACGAACCAGTATTGGTATTGTGATAGCTCAGACCGTCAAGATATCTGGATTTGCCTGTCAGTAACTGACTGGGAATGCCCTCGGTACCTCAATTCACCCAACGCCTCAATGCCCCCGCCCCCCCTTCTCGCATGCCCCTCTCGCATGCGGGTGGTGCAGATACTTTTTGTACTGCATTCACGGCAACCCTCAAATCTAGTAAGACTTATGTGCATTTTGGACCTTTCTATACAACATGGACTTACGCCTTTGACGCGACACCACCACCGACGTGGTATGATCTCTCCAGCCTCAAAGCCAGATGGGTAACATCTCGATGAATTCATAGAGAAGCTCAACAAAATGTTCTGCATCTTGTCAGCCATTCCAACTTGTTGAAATGAGGGGAATTGAACACCCTACAATGATTATATGAAGGGGGGGATCTGCCCTCTTCTGGCTGCCTCATCCCCTTATTAGCAGCATCCATTGCCAGACATCTAAGATACACAAACAGCCTGTCCAGCAGCGACGAAGCTTCCAAGACAACCAGAAATGGACTCGTCAGACTCTGCCAACCCTAAAACCAACTGGCCCAAAAAGCCTATCGAGATTGCACCCAAAGACCTTGCAGACTTGATTGAAGAGATTTGGGGCCTAAAAACGACAAAGCCAAAGAGCCCAAACAAATCTAGCACAAGCTCGCCCAACAAGGTCATTAACCATTCTCATCCCAGCTAGTTGTGCCACAGCTAACCCTCTCGCAGGCACCCGAGAAAGACAAAGAGAAGGAGAAAATTAAGAGTCGTATGGATTTATTTCCCAGTCACCTCGACCCTTCAATGTACTATCATCAGTCACTTCTGAGTCGACGTCAATCAGCAAGGAGGGAGATGGAAGCTGACGCTGAGGAGCGCGAAAGCTTCATGAGACAAATGGAGAAGAAAATTATGGAAATGAAGTCGATGTTCTAAAAGTTGAATTAATGAACAATTTCGGATCACCACTATTTCATAATGTTACAAGACAAGGTGACCACGTATCCCGGATAAGTCTTCTCGGCTTTGACATGGCTCATCCCATCACAACCTTCTCGCGGGGCAGAACTGTGAGATCGAAATAGAAAAAAGCCCAAGTAAAGACAAAGTCAAGTTGAAGAAGAGGGATAGATTAAGAGACTGAAAGAAATCTGGTCCACTTGGTGTCATAGGGCTGCCGAGCATGATTCCAAGGTTAAGGGGGGCACAGAGGAGAAGCAATCCCAGCCTCAGCCTCCCAAGAAAGCAAAGGTTGAGAAGAATCCTCCACCTTTGGCCAAGGACATTGCTGCTCTAGAGGAGATCGAGCCTAGTTCTTCCCATCGCACTCAAGACTACGTGGAGCCAGAGGACAACGGGAAAGCTGCCGCAGAGTCAAAGTTGCGTGGGTGGAAGGTCCGAGAGGTTGAGCAACCTAGACCGGCCAGAACGGTGGACGGTCCTATTGTGACCGACACAGATGAATCCATGGGAGTCGGATACGTAGCGGTCAACTGCTACCATTTGTGGGCGTGTGTGCATGTGTATAAAAGTTGCTTGATTATTTCCTTCTGGAAAGGTCAATTGGACGTGATCGACCGCGCCATCATCGACAACCACAGCGAAATTGGATACACTTGGCAGACGCTCAAATAGCTCTACCTGGAGGACGAAGTTGCTGCACATGAAAACCAGACACATGAGGCGGACAATGTGAAACTCCTCTTCGGGGGTAGGGGCTGGAACCTTCAGGAGGTCATTCAGTCAGAGATAAAGGCCACTCGGTTTGTCGCTTGGAACGCCTGCAGTACTTCGCGTGCAAAGAAAGGCGGACTTCACCTACTACCCTGCTTTTTCCTAAGCTTAGGTCGAGGCAGTTCTGAAATTTACCAAGGTTGTTCTTTCTGATTTATTTACAACGGGCAAATCTTTACTGTGGACGTATTTGCGGGATTCAGCCGTCGTGTGGAAAAGAACGGGGGAATATATGTTGCTAACAGGATCCATTCAACTATATATTCTTCAATAAAACATTCCAGACATAAAGCTAGATTAAACCATCTAATGAAAACGAACTGCCTCATGATCAATGAGGCGTTAGAAGAAGTAAAGTATCATCCACAATGCTTAAATATCCCTCACATTCTTACACACCGAGCGTCTTATGCAACCAAGCAAACATGACCCTCATCATCTCCTGTCCCGCACCAGTCTGACAGTGATACCCCGCAGCTCCCCTAAAAACATGCAACTCAGCCTGATCACCAAGAGCCTTCTTAACCTTGGCAGACTGCCCCTTGAAGAAACCCTCAAACTCGGCGTCAGCAATCCAAACGGGGGCCTTGATGCGGTGAACGACATCCTTGAGGGTATGCTGCTTGGTAAGCTGCAGAAAGTCGTAGGGAGACCTTGCGTTGAAGGACCACAGACCCTGGTTCATGCCCCAGCGCAACGAGGTGGGGGTTGTAGGGTCCTTTCGTAGCTTTTCCGAGATCTTGTCGAATTCTTCCTTGTTACCCGACTCGAAAAGCTCCTTCATCTCTGGAGTCAGGTTAGAGCTGAAGGACTCGTATGTGTCCCAGACTCCACCGTTGCAGAGGACGGCTTTTATCCGGGGCTCGAAGGCGGCGGCGCGGGCGGCGTGGTAACCTCCGAAGGAGTAGCCGAATAGTGCGAGTTTTTCGGGGTCGACTGCGGCGGCTTTTTCGTTTAGAAGGTAGTCTACGAGAGGAGTGACGACACGCTCCCAGTCGGGGATGAATCCGAGGTTTTGGTTTCGGCGGACGGAAGGGTGTCCAGGACCTTCGTAGGTAAGAACGTTCCATCCACGGGCGAGGGCTCCAGTGACCACAATGTGGTACAGATCCTCTTGAGCACCATCATAGCCGTTACCCATGATTATAGTCGGTCGCAGAGAGTGTTCAGACTCGGTGTACCAGATGGCTTCGACGGTAAAATTGTCGGCCTTGACACGGATACGTTTGCCAGGGTGCGGGAGAGAAGCCAGACCCTTGTTAAAGGCAGCGGTCTGCTCTTCCCAGAGAGAGTTGATGAGGGGATCCTCCCAGTCAGAATGAAGATAAAAGTCTGCCCTACGGAAATAGGTCGCAGCAGAAAACCAAGCATCCCTCACGTTAATGGGATCATATGCAAAATCTGGATCTTCGGCCTGTGCCTTGGTCTCGTTGGCGAGCTGGTAAAATACCTCACTGAAGCTATCGAAGTCTCCGGGGGTGATGTTCTTTGCGGCCTGCAGCACGGGGTTGATGTCGGAGCCTCCACCGATGGCTTCTTCGAGAGGGACGAGGAGTTCGAAGTGGAATGACTCGTCTTCGCTGAGGAGAAGAACTGGGTGTTCATCTTGAAGGTCCTCGGCTGCGGCGCAGGCTGAAGCGCTCAGGGCTGTGAGCAGAAGAGAGTGAGAGAGCTTCATGGTGGAGAGAGGAGGAGAGAGCTGTCGGAGTTGACGTGAGGATAGGGGACGAGAATGAGGAAAACAAATAGATATCAGGAGGCATATATATACACATTTTGCTCTCTTAATATTCTCAAACTCGTCGTCTCATCTCTTCAACAAAAATTCGTGGCTCTGTCAATTAATCCTGCTCATCCTTTCCCCTCAGGTCATTTTCCCATCTCCTACGGACATTCCCAATACAAAGAGGTTGTATGCGTTGTAAATAGGATCAAGTTGCGGGGCTCGCAAGTTTATTACCCAATCGGGAATTCAATGCCAAGACCTGTCATGCGAATGCGAAGGGGAGAAGTGGAGAATGCGGAGGTTGGATTATGATAAACGAGAACGACGATGTTACGATAACCCTTTCTGGGAGCTTTTTCATGTCCTTTGGACGTCATGGGATGATGCGCTGCCTCATTTTGGTCTAATAATCATCTCTGCCTGATGCGAAGGGATGGCTGAGGTTGGTTGCTGCGCCTCAGGGATTGCAAATGCTTTGAGGCGGTGTTCAAGTGAGGACGCGTTCGTAAGAGTAAGTCCAATTTTTCACAAGTATAACATCGGTTAGTTGATATAGAGTCTTGCAGAAGCTTCGAGTCGACAAGGAATTCTCAGAATGGCAGAATGGCAGAATGAGTCTGGTGGGTTATTTTAGAGTTGCCATTGGCGACGACGATAACAATAGTAGAGTGAGCTTGGGTGAGCAGTCATGTACAGGCATCGTGGTGTCTCTCATCCAGAAATGGTTCTATCTCGAAAAAAGATGTTCAAGTCCTCATCTTAAGATACTTGGTATGAGAGCCACATCCGAGAGAATTCCCACCTTGCTTGTCATGGCAACCTACACAGTGATCACATGTAATCAACCCAAGGCCCAGACCTTTAAGATCATTCAACAAGAGGAATGGAAGAACATTATAGCGAAGCTGAAGATGAATACGCGTTTATGCCGCCAAGAAATGCAGGGGCTAGTGCTAAAAAAGGCTCAGCCGTCCCAGCGAAAAGGGTCACCACGGCAGCGGTTAACAGGGGGCTACCGTTCGGAATGAACATCCGCATGCAAAGAGCTGACATCCATTCCTACAAGATGATGTCATTCCCAATGAATTCCCCTTTTTTCTCTTGTATATTTTCACAGAACCAACAACACCCTTTCCCCCTGCCTCCCGCTCTCGGTTCGGCATCTAAACCCCCCCGTAGCACATCCGTTCCCAAGATCGAAGCTGGCAGCGGCATCTAACCCCAAATTTCTCAAGCCTCCACTCTCCAAGCTTTCCCTCCGTCAAAAGGCTTATTTTGTTAGACTATTTTGACCGCCTGGACAAGCACGCGGTGCGATGTGCGGACTGCGGAACTTGGGACGCCAATCGACGGCTTGTGGCGGAGCCGCAAAAAGTGTGTGTGTGACGGTTCGCGAGCTTGAACACTGGAGCAGAAGAGAGAGACTACCGTGGATTTGGAAGGTTAGTTGGAGTGTGGTTGGCTTACGAGATGAGATTCAGGCGGCCTGATCTTAGAGTCCGTCTTCAACGATGCCAGCGATCGACACTGTCAATGACAATCAGCCATAGCAAAGACATGTGGCATTTTCAAGCCACGTTTTTCTTCGGTCGAACGGCGTCGTCGATCGCATCAGGTCGAGACTCGCCCTACGAGCTCTGCCCAACTTGACGCTGATCATCAAAAGTCAGACCACGTTTCTGTGACTAGTGTCTCATCAACGTAACGCTCAAAGGGGGCCAAGTCCATGTCTGTTTTTAATGATGTGATTATGCTCGTCGGTCGTGGTGGTATTGCTACACAGTTTCATCCGAGTATGGGCTTCATAATAAGCCACGGCTTATGCGGGCATGACTCGTGGTCACGATAAGCACATCGAGACTGAGCTCGCGACGTTTACACAGAACGGGAATCTCGAATCGACGATGCGGCCGTTTAACGGGTTAAGCTTTTTTCTCGTGACATGTTCAGGGTAGTGAACCTGCCTCTTGGGTTCAGGCGTCAACGCGACGCGAAGGGGTTCGAGCGCAGCCAAGGGTAGAGACCGTGTGCTGTAAAGAGCTTGCTTTGGACACGGTAAATTCCTGGGGTGGCCATTGGCCCTGGGAAGAGGACGTGCCCACGTCATTGGTTAAAGAGACAGGGAAGAAAGACCCCTAACTAAACACCAAGACTCCCTGTAGTCCCGCCCGGGTTGGTCTCCCCGGGATCCGCGGGACCGTCAAGCCAAGGCGATGCCGAGATGACACAGCCAATCTCGATGCCTCTCTGCCATGGCCCACCGTATTCACCTGGGTTTTATCTGTCACTTATGATCGGTTGAAGCCGAATGAAGAAACTTGAACAAGAAAAATGTGTGCTTGCGCCCTTTGTTTTGCGTGTGGCTTGACCCAAACGTCTAACCTGAATCATGTCACCTCCCCGGCATTACCGACCTCTAGCTTTCCCCTAGCGGGACCAGTTCTGCATGCAGGGGGTTGCAGCTCTAGCCAATGGCTCCCATTGAGAATGACCCCGGGGGGCCAAGCTACCGATCGCAAGAGTGGTCTTTTTGACGCTGCAGCCGCAAGACCAAGGGCGGTCGATCACAGGGATTCTCGTAAATAAACCTGCCCCAATTTCTTTCGTCTTTTTCTCTTCTCCACCAAAGAAACAAGCTTTGTCCTTCTTCTTCCTCCTCCTCCTCTCCTTTCGAATTATCATGATCGGCCTCGTCGCCGCGGCAGCGACCTCCTCGCCATGGCTGCCACAGGAGAGACGGGCCCTATATCGGCACCGTTGCCGATTAACATGATCATCGCGGGCTTCTTCGCCGTGGCGTGCTACAACTGCGTCGAGATCCTAATCTCCCTTCTGAACCGCTTCAAGCGCCACGAGGGACTCTACTTCTGGAGCATGCTCACCGCCACCCTGGGCATCGTCCTTCACTCGATAGTCGTCCTGCTGCGGTACTACAGCCTCGGCCCCAATTTCCCCCTCTGCGTCTTGACCTGTATCGGGTGGTATGGCATGGTCACGGGTCAATCTGTCGTTCTCTACTCGCGGCTTCACCTCATCGTCGACGACAAGACAAAGACGCGTTGGGTTCTCGGCATGATTATTACCAATTTTTTTATTCTTCACGTACCCGTCACTATCCTGTTCCTCGGCAGCAACACCAGGGATTCTCACCGCTATCTGGCCGCGTTTAATATCTACGAACGCATTCAACTTGCAGGCTTCTTCCTCCAGGAGACTATCATCTCAGGCCTTTACATCTGGGAAACCGCACGAGGCCTCAAGCCTATCTTCGCTATCAAAAAGGCTCTGGAGCGGAAAATCATCAGAAATCTCATAATCGTCAACGTTCTGGTCATCCTCCTCGACATAAGCCTGCTCATCACTCAGTACCTCAGCCACTTCCAGATCCAAACGACATACAAGCCCGTCGTCTACAGCATCAAGTTGAAGATGGAATTTGTCGTACTCAACAAACTGCTTCTTCTCGTGCAGCACAAGGACTGCAATTGCATGCATATCAATGCTGATTCTGGGGGCATCGCAGCTATTCACGATGACGACATCCAGTTGCATACAGTTCCAGAGGCCGCCAATGATATATCGTCAAGGACAAACAACCGTGGCCAATCCAGAACCTCCCCATTCAACCTGTTTCACATGACGGATCCTTACTGTATGTTTTGCGAGTTCCCATCCTTTTTCTTGCTGATGTTGAGACCCTGACAGATGCGAAGGAACCCCTGTCTCGTGTAGACAGCACTATTTCTTCCCGAGGACTCGTACCTTCTGGATCCTCATCTTCGGTTCATCCTCTTGATCAGACGGAACACGTTTCTCATGTTCATCATCAATCTACCGACGTCACTGCCGTGACATCCCAACCGAGTATGGCTCGTCAAAGCTACTGGCCGGTGGCGTCTCCGTTTAGAAGGAAAGACACGTGAAGTGGCAGACGATGCCAAGAACTCATCACACCACCATGACTAAATAGTCATCGCGACCGAGGGAGCGGAAGCCGGAAGCGGATTGGAGAAGGGCGGGCCAATTTCCGCACGACTATCCGCTTCCATGACTCTGAAAGGTCGAATACGACGCGTCGAAATTCCTGGGACGCTATGCTAAACCCGGCACTGGGTATGCCAAGACTTCAAACAACTGGCATCTCGGTATGAAGTATCTGGAACCCTGGAGGGTGATAGATTCTTCACTGGGTAGCACTCTGCAAGCCTTGATAAGCCGTACGGATGACAGGACGTATGTGCTAGGCTGCGAATGGGGGTCACAGGACCCAGTCATCTGGAATCAATGCCAGATTTTTATCATGTGGAAGATGAATGAAGGGGGAATGTATATAATTGTAACGGCCTCGATTTTCAACTTGATACCCCTAGCCAAGGAGTCTGTCTTTGGCTGATGCTACTTATTAGAGGGCAATATGAGAACTTGCTGGCGAGGAAAGGAATGAGTAGATGAGAGCAAGTAGGCGGGAGATCAATAAAGCCCATACATAATGTATTAACAAGTTGCGTGATGTTATTTACTAAGATTCCTACTAGGAAGAAGGGGGCAGAGCTACGCCGGTTGTGTTAGCTAGGTTAAGATTATTCCGTCTGGCATGAGAAGGATTCCCCCGAGGCAATATTATAAAGAAAAATGCTGGACTGCTTGATATAATCTTTCGGTGTGAGTTGAGACCTTTGCTGCTCGGTGTCTTCCGATGATGGTCTCTCACTGCGGAATAAGGTCAAGGCCTTCAAACGCCATTGATTAAGAGTATACACTGTCCAACTTTACTACTTGTGTCATTGAATAATACAATGATATCGACCTCCAGTGCTGGTTCTCTTGCTGTAAGAGTGGAATTCTCTCAAGGTAGATCCGTAGTCTATTGACCCGGCCTTGACAACAACTAGAGAAATATAATAATAGCAGTTTATAGCTTGGCTTTAACGATTTTGGCATCTTTCATTTCTGCCACATCCAAGGCAACAAAGAAGCGGGAGGAGGCGTTGTAGCCGCAGATGATCATGGCTAAAAGTTCTTTCGTCAGCGAACATATCATCTATGCGTGCATCCCATGCTATTGTATGCACTCGTTAAAAATGACTTGTGCCGTTTTCTCCAATAGCCAGCAACAACAAATAAACATGGAAGACTTACTGAACTCATAGACCTGCCTGTCATCATTGAGGTGCTTTCTCATGGCCTCAAAAATCTCATCGCTAACATTGACATCCTTCGTCACTGCATCGACATAACGCATGAGATCCCACATTCGAATGCTCAACCCACCCTCTCCATCAGATCCCTTTTGTCCCGGAGCCGCTATGCGAACCGTCTCAATCCCCTCATCAGAAACACCCGCCTTCTTAAGCATGGGCGCATGCGCATTCCACTCAACAGCAGCCCCAGTCAAAACCCCAACGCGAGACATGGCCAACTCGACCACATCTGCCGGCAGTGTAGACTGTGTTCGAAGAGCAGTAAAGAAACTCAAGAAGCCACGGGCGAAGGGTGGGGAGATGAGCAAGGTGCGGAAAAGAGGCCCAAGACCACGTTTGCCGACTTGTGTGCTTAATTTCTTTAGAAATGCTTGGTCCGCTGGGTCGGAGAAGGTTGGAGGATCTGGTGTGTATTTGAGACGCATTTTGATAATATCTGGTGGTGTATAATATGAAAGGTTCTGGGATATTGCGTGTTTCTGAGGCTTTATCGTAGATGATCTAATGTTAGAGAGAGGAAGCAGAGTATAGTAGAAGCCAAAAGAATAAAAAGAACATAAAGGATTATTATCTCTAGGGTGATAAGGCCTCAACTATATACCACATACACTCCCCCCTACATCTTGCCGAGGCTCAGGGGAAAGAGGAGCAGGATCCACTTATTGCCAGAGAAGCCGAGGCACGCAACCAGGACCCCTATTTCGGCACCCCGATTGAAGTTGATTGGCCAATTTGAACGTGTATTGATTGATACGTAGTTATATTATGTCGAAAGAATGTTGAATGCATCCTAGATTTCCTCTTCGGTGTGAGAGGCAAGAGGGATAAATACATAAAATGGCATTGCGCAGACTTGAAGGCCTACTAAACCATTCGAAGTTCTCTCGGAGTCGTTGCCATCTCGTCCTAGGGATATAAAACTTGTCTAGAACTTAAATAGTAAGACTGCGGGGCCAAGTGTAGAGCTGGGGCTTCTGAGAAATCCGATACCTCGCAACTGCCGCATCTTGGCGTTTCCAAGAGTCCTGCTGAAATTCGGAAATAACGAGAACTCTAGACTATCCGTCGCACTCGTCTAAGCTCAAGATCTGGATTTTAGGTCTCCTCATCAGAAGCTGCCATCAACTCATACAACTTGACTACATCTCTGCTATCCCAGACTCCCTCCCGCCGATCCAGCTTGCGCAACAAGTTCAACGCCTGAGTCTTGACGTCGATAACCTCAGGACTGATCGCCAACGCAGCGACAAAATTCAAGCCTGATATGAGATCTCCATCTAACGAGAATGTGGGCTGGTTCATTGCGATAAGTGGTTCGGCTGCACTGGTCGCGGCGGCCATAAAATCGTGGAATAGCGCAGGATCTGGGATGGGCCCATCTCCGGCCAAGACAGCGCTGGTCAACTTCCAGAATTCCTGTCCGAGACGGAGATTGCATAGTTGCGAATTGATCTGAGCTGAGAGGTTGGCGCACGACATGGCTTCGAAACGGGAATTCCACATATCGAAATTCTCGTGTATGATGACCCGTCTCTTCTCGCCTTCAACATCGTCTGTATCGTCATCTTCACATTCAACCCGACTATACCAAGCATTGTCGGTTCGACGAACACTAAGCCTCTGTAGCTCATATGAAGCTTCGTCTAGGTCTCGGAAGGGGCGTGCGGATATCGTATTAGGGCTGGCATTGACTTGATACCACTGCGATACCCCTGAGACAACATTCTTTCCGCAAAAGTTGGATGCTTCGGTGCTAAGACGCGAGAACATCTCGACAAGCTTCTCGTTCACCGCATACTCATCAGATGTAAAGTCGTTGAGAGACGAGGATAGAAGTTGGTTTCCAGATCGAAGGTGTCGAACCAAGTCATCGTATCGGCCCATGAGACCCTCGACGGAAACGAATAAGAGACAGCATATTAAAATGCAATGTCTGTTGTATACCGAATCTGCAGACATGGACGGCATGATTACTGCAATGGCCTTGTTATACTGATGGATAGCGAGGCGTTCAAGCTCCCATGGCTTGAGATGCGAGGCAGATCGAGTCATGAATAGTCGATGGGATGCGCCAACAGCTACCATGCTATATCTTATTGCCTTGCGGTCGTGGGCCAGCGGGAAAGCATGACGAAGCCAAAAGTTGGAAGATTCTGGGGAGTTCAAGAGCTGCTTTGCCGTCCAGTGCAGGAAGTGATGGAAGTAAAATCTCTCCCAGTTCGTGGTGAATGTCATCTCGCTAATTGTCGGAGGGAGCCTGGACTGTTGCGTTACTGCTGACCCTGCCTTGGCCTTTGCATTCTTTCGTCTGGGTGGCATTGCGTAGCCGTCGCATTTGAACTTTTCGTTGATGCAGCGGCGACAGATGGGTTTTTCTTCGTCACATTTCACGCGTCGGATCCTAGGTACCACGTGAGTCTATAAGTTGAGTCCTAATCTTTTGATAATACTTACTTGCTATTTGACGTTAGTTCAGTTCAAGACGGTGAGACGGTGAGGAAGCATGCCAGGTGATGCAGCCAGTTCGGACCTTGTGACTGAAAGCCCTCTTGAATTTAGGCTTGTTGGCCAGGCAATAGTCATGATTTTTGGATCTTCTTCTTTCGTGTATGTGGATGAAGTTGGAAATGCAGGGAGGGCTCTGAAGCTTCTAAGTAGTCCCTCCATATATCGAGATCAGTGCATCGGTGGGTCGTTCGAGTCAGGGAAGGTGGACAGTGAGATCCTTGTTTGTACGGATGGGCCAATTAGAGTCTTGATCTTGACCCAATATGCCAAGAACTTGCTTTTTTTCTTCAGCCCTGCCTAACAGATCCAGACTCTCACCGTGATTTGGATGGATTAGAGATTGTCAGGGGAAGGACCTGCGTCTCACATCACTTGTTGGCAGCACCTCGCCATCTGTTGAAGAGAGGCAAGGGCTGACTGTGTATGAAGTGAAATTTGAGGTCAATCCATTAACATGATCCAACAATATGGTCATGTTAGTACAGAGTGGCCGAACTCTCCAGGCCCACAAGCCCCAAGTAATTTCCTGTTCAAGACGTTCTTGAAGCCATGACCCAAACTTCGGAACTCCGGCAGCCAAGCTATCATGGCATCGGCAGCTTGGCTCAGGCAGTCTACCGATATCTAGGCATTACTTTCGAGGGAACACGTAATTTAAAGGCTACCTCCCTATCTTGGCATCATCCTGCCTTGGGGGCTTTTGCTCGGCGAGCGGGCCATGATGGAGTGAGCGGAAGGAATATGCCGAGTGGTTCTAATATTTCACCCTCAGAATATGCTTCGTTGGGTATAAATTTACAGGCGCCTCGCTGTTGTTTTCTCGCTTTGGACTTTTGCTATTCTCCGTATGGACCTGGCAAACATGGACCCCTTTTCCAAATCATTCAAACTAGATGGCAGCAGTGCCAATTCTTCCGTATCCCATTTCAATGACACTACTCTACGCTACCTATCCTATGCATCCCGTCAAGGTCTCGGGCAAACAACAAACCTGGAGCAACCAGACAATCCGGAACTTCTTGCAATATTGCTAGAGACAAACTGTAACGCCTGCCTGTGCTGAGCTGGCGGCCAGGGATATCCTTGATTTTGAAGGCTTCCTGACATGGATAGCATCGTCCAACTGTTCCATCACCAACCCACTCAAGGCCCAAAATTTTACGTGGCCTCTGGTGAGCTACTTTATCAGTCCGAGTCACAACTCTTTACTTGACTGGTAGCCAACTTTCAAGCGACTCCTCTTTTTCGACAAGATGACGGCTTCGTTTCAAGACAAGCGCGAATACGAGACCAAGGGAGAGGCACAAGATATGACACCAACTTCTTCGAGGACGCTCAGTAGCGACGGGGGAGACAGATCAAATCTTGGCTGTCGAGCCCCAAGTTTTGCATGGACACACCCTCACCAAGGAGATTCCCTTCCGCGACGTTTGCATCGCCTTCTGGGATGGCCTGCTTCTTGAAGAACCTGCAGCTGCCCCAGTCGAGCTACCAAGTCCAGATACCCTGCGCAACAGGTTGCTCATAAAAGTGAAGTATGCGCCACCTGAGGAACCTGTCTCCGCCTTAAGCAGCGATGACGAGGAGGGGAGTAAACCAGCCGCTTCATACAAGATGACCCAAGATCTGGGGTATCTACACTCGTGGCATGGCATGACTTTCAATACCCTCGACGCCCCAGAACCATCGAACCCGGTGCACGTATTCTCATTGTCCGAGGCCAAAGTGTATGATGTGCTGGAAACACATCCCTATGAGCTTTTTAACCACAACAGATACCACTTCATGCGGACATATCCGAGCGGTACCCATATTGATTCATCAAACATGGATCCGTCGAGTTTCTGGAGAAAGGGCATCCAGATAGTGGCGTTGAACTGGCAGACGTGGGATACGGGTATGATGATCAACAGTGGTATGTTTGCCGATACAGGAAGCTGGGTTTTGAATCCTGCAGGTACGTAGCATATCAAGATTTTTTGACTTCTCTGTCTTATCAATTTTCAGGATATCGCCCGTATCTCCAGAACAAACCGGGCCCAAACATAGTCAACACAAAAGACATCAAACTCTCCATCACCTTCTACTCTGGTCAAAACATTCCCTTTTCAGAAGACTGCATATCCTCGCAAAGGTTCAACCCATACGTCATCGTGGAACTCCACGTCGAAGGACTAGGCGATGATCACAGCGATGAAAGCGAATCTGACGAGCGCGATGAGAAGTATACAAATTTGATAGCATCCCACAAAGGCTGCGATATCGGCCTTCATGAAGGCCACCTCAGCTTTCCACACATCAATGGAGTCTTGGAAGAATTGTCCTGGGTGAGATTTCAGGTCATGAATGAGGGTTTCAAGTGGAATAAGTTGGCGGGCTGGGCGTGTATATGGCTAGATAGCCCGGCTTGGGAACGGGTATGGATTTGTGCATCTGCTTGACTATAGAGGGATGCCAAAAAATGGAGTAATTCTTGTAAAAGTTGACAAGATTGTAACATGAAAAAGAATCGATCATAGCACGGTTACCTCAATGAACTTCTGGATCTATCTTGACTACGACCGGATGCCCCAAAGAGCGGCCACATCTCGGCGGACTTTGACGAACCCTTTGCATATTCACACGCATATACCCACACATTCATGTTACCCCTTGTCAAGAACTATTCAAAAGGCCCCTTATTCCAACTCCTAATCTCATCCTTCAATACAGGGTACACCAATTTGAGTTTTCGGCTGGAATGCATTTGATTAAAGGAGAAGCCAAGTGCAGATCACAAGCAACATAAAGTAACCCAAGCTCTCGACACCGCCTCTGCAACAGAAGAGGTCACTATATCAAAAATACATAAAAAGGGCTTAAACATGCCTAAGTCGTCGTTTTCTATGTGTCCCTAGCTCCAAGCTAGTCCGGGGGACGAGGGCATAGTGTAACGCGGGGAAGTCGATCCGGCCTCCGCAAATGCTACCGGCAGTCAACGGGTAAAGCTCCGCTGATTTTCACGGGCAATTTCTTGCGGCAACTGCTCCGCAAATAGCTACAATGCAAGGTACAGGTAAGAAGCGGGATTGGCTCCGCAGGTGTGCTCAAACTGCTCGCCTGCATGCTGTTACTCTGGTAGAGCTGCATCTTGCGGCCGGCAGAGCATTGTAACGATTCAAGATCCTAGTACTGGTTGATGAAACTACTACGCCATAAGCCTCTAGTTCATGAACGATCCAACGCTCCCCGCAAAGAGGACGCAGCAATCTCAAACCTCTTGAGTCCAAACGAGGCCTGGATTTCCAGCCTCAAATCGAACCACCCTTGTCTTTACTATCATCCCCCCCGCCCCGGAGGAGTAAACCCGAGTCTGAAAAAAGTCTCACCATCGGATGCACCCCGCAAACCGTTCAGGCGCCTCATTGGCGGTGAGGCGTGTCATGTTACGCTCCTCTCTGACCGTAATCATGTCATGATCCGACATGTGCCGTAGCACCACCAACAATGGGCAACAGCATTTTTGACTTTCTTTTCGTTAGAGGATGGCTTGGGAAAAGTAATCTCTCCGCATGCATCAATGCGCTTGGAATTACCGACTCAGCTTCCTCGGTTTAGCTGATTACCGCACCCCCCCTTCTATTTCCCCCGCAATTGCGTTTGCTATAAAGTCATTGTTTGCTCTCCCCTACCATGGCTACTTCTGCAAGAGTTTCCAGGTCAATCCTGATCAGATCATCACTTCCCGCGCTATCCGGTGCTGCCAGAATCGCTCCTCTACGACAACTTCAACCTCGCCCATTTACTCTCAGATATCTTTCCACCATGAAGGCTCTCATCTACAATGGAAGCAATGCTGTGTCTCTGCAGGATAGACCCATGCCTGAGGTCAAGTCTTCCACCGATGCTGTCATCAAAGTCCTCAAGACCACAATTTGCGGCACAGATCTTCACATCCGCAAGGGTGATGTTGCTACCTGTACGCCCGGCCGCGTTCTAGGCCACGAAGGAGTTGGCATCGTTGATTCAATTGGATCTGCTGTGGGACGCTTCAAGAAGGGTGACAAGGTCCTCATCTCTTGCATCTCAAGCTGCGCGACCTGCGAGTACTGCCGTAAGGGCATGTACAGTCACTGCGTTTCTGGTGGCTGGATTCTTGGCAACACCATTGATGGCACCCAAGCCGAGTATGTCCGCATTCCTCACGCCGACTCGAGTCTCCACCCCGTCCCCGAGGGCGCAGATGAGTCCTCGCTGGTGATGCTCAGCGACATTTTCCCCACCGGCCTCGAATGTGGTGTTCTCAACAGCAAAGTCCAACCAGGAAGCACAGTTGCTATTGTTGGATCTGGACCCATCGGTCTAGCAGCCATCATCACAGCTCAGATGTATTCCCCGTCCAAGATTATCGCCATTGACACGGACGCTGGAAGACTGGAGGTGGCCAAGAAGTTGGGCGCTACTGAGACTATCAACAACTCCAAGGGAGATGCTGTGGCTCAGGTCAAGGCTCTGACTGATGGAAAGGGATGTGATTCCGTCATTGAGGCTGTCGGTATTCCTGCGACGTTTGGTCTCTGCCAGGAGCTCCTTGCTACTGGTGGTGTCTTGGCCAATGTGGGTGTTCACGGCACCAAGGTGGATCTTCACCTCCAGAATCTTTGGGATAAGAACATTTGTGAGTTGAATTCCTTCGACTGGTCAAACTTGAGAAATTGAATGCTAACGTGATTTGAATTAGCCATCACTACCAGACTGGTCGACACCGTCACCACGCCCATGCTGCTCAAGCTAGTCCGATCCGGCAAGCTGCAGCCCGCGCAGCTCATCACCCACCGTAAGAACCTCTTCTATATTTACAAAAGCACTTAACTAATACGGCCTCTAGGTTTCAAGTTGAGTGAGATGGAAAAGGCCTACGAGACCTTCGGCGAAGCTGCCAAGCATGGTGCCCTGAAGGTGCTCATTGATGTCGAGTAAGATGTAACGAAGAGATGAATGATGAACAAGATTGATACGAGAGTGATTTTGAAATTATGGGCTTAGAGGAAGACGCGAGTCGTGGTTGAGAAGGTGCATGAAGTGAAAGGTGTTGAGGTGGCGGTTGTGTTAGGGTGTTGAAGCTCATCTTTTCTATATCCAATATGAAATTGTCCCCATGATATAAACGGCTGTAAACGATATCATGCAAATGCATCATGAGAACTCGCCAAGGACTTTCTGTAGCATTGAGATAACCGAGAGTGATCCTTCCGCTCTCGGCTCTCATCCTCCTGTTTTCATGCCGATGAGGATCGTAGGTGCGGCTATGGATCCCCTGTCAGGATTTCTTCCCTGTCAATATCATGCACAAATGCGTGATGGTGGAGCTGCTTCCCGGCCATCAGGTATTTCTAAGGTAGTTATGTATCTCACATCCCCATCCAGCAACACCATTATAATCCTCACATCTGTTGACCTGCACTGTCCGTATCTGGGAAAGCCTGGGCGGAACACTGGACTGACCTCAAGATTTGAAAATGAATTCTTGCATATTTGAAACTAGTTAGAGGTGTAAGATCCCAATAGAGACGATTAAACGAGATTCATAACAGATATAGTCTGGAACGTGCTGGAAGACTAAAAGTAACAAATTTCAGCTTGGAAACCACCAATAAACGATTAAACCCTTCGCTTCCTTACTGAGAGCTCTGAACAGTCCGGAAATACTTCGACCGCGGAGGATTTTACTCCTTGGCGCAACCGAAACTCACGGCGTCGTCTTTCATCCTCGATGAACACCTCCCTGGGATCGTAACCGGCTCGACGTAGGGCCTCCTCCCATTCTTCAACCATGCCGGTGGCTTTCGCGTAAGCAGTTGGACTCATGACTCCATCCGGTTCTACATCCCCAACCCAGAAGTCATCAGCCCACTCGACGGTGTAGATATCAGCGCCAGTGGAAATTATGCTCACGAGATTGTCCAGTTCGCCGATAACGGAGTCAGGAAATACCATGGCAGTGTAGATGATTGGTTTCATGGTATCCCTAACAGGGTTGGCGTAGTTGCCATCTAGTCCACACTGTTGAAGGACTGGAAGCGCCATCCGTTGACTTTCGTCCAAAACCTGGGTGAGTTCGAAGGTAGTCTGGTGGAGAAGATCCAGCCCCTGGCGACCGAGAAACTCGGCTAGCCGGCGAATATCTGCCAGGTAACGCTCCTGATCGGCTTTTGGGGGTGGGGTGTCGTGGTTGTGATCGGTGTCATCGAGACCATCATTGTCATTATGATCCTCTTCATCTGTGATTTCGCACTTGGGTTCTGACGGTGAGTCACGGTCGGAAGTCTCTGAGTCTGTCTCCCAATCGTCTTCATCACTCTCCTCCCAGCGGTTATGTGGCACGGATTCGAACCCTGGGTGGAGAAGAACATCAAAGATCGTGATTTCACAATCTTCAATGTCACAGCCTACTGCTATGAAGGAATGGAATGCAACAGCGAATAAGTCAAAATCGGTTCCAATTGGCCCACAGCAACAAGCACAAGGAGGGGGCATGACGGCTTTAAAAACGGCTTGGCCTAGCAGAGCAGTTAAACAGTCCTTGCCACATCTAAATTTTTAGTGAGATACGCATCGCAAATAGGGGCCGATGACCTACGCGGTGGTTTGTGTGGGATCAGCCCCGTGGTTAATAAGGAATTGAGCGACTTGATAGCCCCCCCAATTCGCGGCACGCTGGGGAGATCGTGTTAGTGTTTCATCTGTTAAACTGAGACTGAAACTCACCATTAGCAGCGACCGTCCGTGATCGTCCTGATCGAAGGGTCCATTCTTGCATTCATAGAAGCGGGAAGTGACAGCATAGACGTCGTCATCTCGTATCATGTCCCAGATAGGATCATGGTCTGAGATTATAGGGCGGACCGCCAGCGAAGGGCAGAGGGATATGTATCCTTGGCCATCGGGGCGGCTACTGTACTTCAAGGAGAGGTTTCGTCTTCGGAAGAAAATGATTGATGGCCAAAAGTCGATTTTAAAAGTGCAGAATCGACGATTTGGTTCCGTGTGTGTTTTGTATTCGACCCTGAAAGTACCAACATGTGGGATGGAGCCCCAGTGGGAAAACGTTGCAACTATGGTTGACCGCCAAGTGTGAGAGACATGAGTGAGGCTGGTGGGACATATGTCTAGGCTGTTTTCACTCTGTCTACCTGCAACCGGGCGGGTCATCATCGAATGTTGGAAATGCTGCTCAGGAACGGCCGAGTTGTGAAGATTTGAAGTTGAACCCGTCTCAAGAACGGCGAACTGTTTCTCTCGATCTCCTTGCCTGGAAATGTTCCTTGTGATTTGTGTTGCTGCATCATCCACAACCGCCCGAAACTGCTCAAGAGCAGCCGCGTTCTGGATTTCAGACTTGGTTAGAGCCTCTTCAACGAGAGGCCGAAGTTGACGTTGTAACTCATGGCGGAGCATATTTCCCACGTGTTCTTCTGATACTTGTATCTCGTGAGACATGTTGGAGAAGCCTTCCTTGAGACTTTGCTGGCAGAGGCCGAATGTGGAATCTAGGCTTCCCATTCTGATTGCAAGCTCTTCCACACCTTTTCCGACCTCAGATCGCATGGCGGCTCCATGTCTCTTCTGCTCTTCCACGAGGCATCGCAGATGGGTTTGGGTTGAGGTTTGAGAATAGAGAATTCGTTCAGATTGGCTTCTGAACGAGTAGTCAGACAAGTGTAACCACAGATTGAGGTAAAAGAACATACAAGTTGAGTGCTTGGAGCAACAGGACTAGTGTAGTTTTGTGGTTCTCGAGCCTCTGCAATGCGCGCTCCGTTTCGGCCGACTTCAAGACCCAACTTACTCTGGTCCGTAATGTTGTTGGATCCTTGCCCGCAGTTGCCCTTTCGAGGCTGGAAAGTTCTTCTTCGACGTTGTTGAGCTGATCACCGAGCGCTCTCCCTTCGGCTTCAGTCAACTTTTGGCAGCTGACCGTTTTGCGGATTAATTGAATCGCGTCGTGGACGTCCTTGATAACTGTCGGGTGCTTCTTAGTTGTGGTTCTTCAGGTATTGTAATGGCTACAAACCAAGAATGTGACGGTGGAGGTCGGGCTGCGAGTTGTGTAGGTTCGAGAAGAAGGCGTAGAGATAGAGGCACGTTCGGATCGAGACGTCTGTGAGTTGAACCAGGCTGGCCGCCACGCCAACGGCAGCGAGGGCTTCAGCCATGGCGAGGACGACAATGGGCTAGTTTTGTCAGTATGAAGTCTCCAAGGCCAGCAGATGGAGGTGGGAAAGATGGTCTCATATTCCCGTAAGACAGTTATCAGGCAGTAAGGCGACAAGGCATAAGGCGAATACCGCCTTGCCGCATTGAATTGGCAGTGGCTTCTGGAATTGAACCACTGCATCGCACCGTTGAAGGCCTCATAATACATCAGCCAAAACCATGTTCCCTGCTTTGCTGACAGGATGTGGTGTCAGTAGCCAATGGAAAGATGTCAGGGCTCTCAGCCGACATGGCTAGCAAAGCAAGCTGTCACCTGCCACAATCTGACTGATGAGATAGCCAGGCGGCTTGGAACCGAAGGACAAGGGATGGCGGTTTGCTTTGGGGCAGGAAACGGAGGGCGGAAACCAGAGGCATAATGTTTTGAAGCTTGAGTCAAAGCCAGAGATCGGAAGTTGTTTTTTGGGAAGTATTTGATGTTGAAGTAGAAAGGAAGGTTAGATGGAAAGCCGTCACGAGATACCTATCGAGATCTAGGTCCCGTGATCAATCACGTGAACCCCCTTGCGCATCACACGTCATATGCCTCAACTATCCGTCTTAGAACTCTAAAGGCTTTGGATATTAATCTTCACTAGATCCAGTAATGATGGTATTTGGTACTTAGTTGTACTGAGAGTCATGCTTGAGCAAGGTTTTACGTTGTATGAAGTTTGTGTCCGTATGCCAATTTAATAGACGACCCATGTTCTTCACCATTGTGGCCAGCTCTATCAAGGAGGAGGCTCGCGTATCAATTGAATGGATTAAGAAACTGAGCCCGAAGAGCTTCATAGATTCTCAACCCGGACCGTCTCTTCGCGGACAAGGGATGATTGACGACATGTGTAATGACGCTTATGACGAGTTGGACAAGAGTGAATACATGATAAGGTTTGAATAATGAAGAATAGCCAGGTCTAGATGCATTCCGTGGGGGTGGTTGGAACCGAAGAACTACACTGGCGCTCGCGTCTTATTGATGTCCGGCGACCGAGGCCGGGGAGACCTGAGAGGCCATACGACTCCATGCACAGGCCGCCTAGAGGGATGTAGCGTGTACCGGGCGTCTTATGGAGACGGAATCTTGGGCAATCGACTTGTAAGATGAAAAAAATATGCATATCTCAAGGAACGGTTGATGGATCTCGGCCTGTTTAAGATAGGAGTTCGCCAAGTGATTGGGACAATATCTTTCAGTTTGACATCAAACACTTGGCGATCGTGCCGATGACCAATTCAAACTCCTCCAATTAGTAGCGTCATCCAGAGGCGAGAGAACGAATCTCTTAAGCGTGATCCTACAGGATGTAACCGAACCAAAACGTCACTGATCGAATCCACTCTCCGGCATGAGCAATATTTCCCATGGTCTTATCTTACGGTAGCACCGAGTTCATCGCTAAAGCTGGTACACCAACCTATTGGTCAGTTTATCCATAAGCTTCAGTGGTATGTCTGTATAGTGGACACAGAAGACAGTCGGCCGAAGTCCGAACTAAAGAGTCCCACAACCCCGGTAAAACCGGCCGGTTGGGAGCCTCAAACACGCGACGGGAAGGGCTTGCATACGGGATAATCCAATAATATGCACGTCTAGTTCGGGACCGGCCAGAACCCGCGGCTTGTACGGCAGCCAACCCTGCGAACTCTAAAGACAAACCCTTGGGAGATAAGCGGCATGGGCCCGATCACGCAAGAGGTCCACCCGCTGTCGCGATGAGGAGCCATCTCACATAGAGCAGTTCAAAGAGTGGGAATAACTTGCAAGAGACGAGTAAAACCGTTTGTTGCGTGCGAAAGTATGGAGCTATTCTGGTGTGATTGTGGGCTCACGGGCATGTTGAGTATCTGTAATAAAAGCCAAGACATTTCGCAACGATGAGGCTCTTTATCCAACACCCTTCATCCATCAATTTCACCTGACTACATCTCAAAATGGGTGTTGATGAGTCTAAAGATCTATCAAAGGTCAGCAGCCAAGAACAATCCGGCGAAACAGCCGTCGTCTCGGAAAAGTTCGCCGACGCGACTCTCCGCATCGTCGAAGAACATGGTGACGAATTCGGTCCCTTGACTCCTGAAAAGGAGAAGAAGCTACGACGCAAGTTGTACTGGTATGTTATGGGGTTATTGTCAGCTATCAACTTGTTGCTCTTTGTAAGTTGGCGATTTTGAGTTTGAGACTATCGGGTCTTGGCTAATGCGAAGATAGATTGACAAGTCTACTCTTGGCTATGCTGCTATTTTGGGATTGTTTGAGGAGACTGGTATCAATAAGGCTCAATACAATAACCTTGGTACTTTTTTCTACGTTGGTATGTATAATATCACAGGATCTTGTACAACATCAACTCATCACTCTCAGGTTACCTCGCTGCACAATGGCCCGGTCACTATGCCATGCAGCGTCTTCCCCTAGGAAAGTTCGTCGCTGGCCTGATCTTCATGTGGGGAGCCACCGTCCTACTTCACTGCGTAGCCACAAAGTACGCTGGTCTTGTCGTCCTCCGATTGGCACTGGGAGCCAGTGAATCTGTCGTTGTCCCCGCCATGGAGATGACCATCGGCATGTTCTTCAACCGTCACGAGCAGTCATTCCTCCAACCCTTCCTTTGGGCAACTGCAGCCGCCGCACCAGTCTGCGCTGCCTTTATCTCATACGGCCTCCTCTGGACCCACAGCAGTGTGCTCCCCTGGAAGCTGTTCATGATCATCACAGGCGGATTGTCCGTTCTCCTCTCCGTTTTGGTTTGGTTCTGGTACCCAAACAACCCAGCCGACGCAAGGTTTCTCAACTTGGAAGAAAAAGTCCACACCATTAAGCGAGTGCATGAGTCGAGTCAGAGCTCCATTGAGCAGAAGCAATTCAAAAAGGCACAGTTCCGAGAGACGCTCAGAGATCCAGTCTCGTGGCTTTTCTGTCTGCAGGCCTTCACGCTCATGATGTCCAACAACCTGACATACGGACAGCAGAACCTCATCACAAAGGCACTTGGTGTGACGAGCTTGGGCTCAACACTTGTCGCTGCAGCAGGTGGTGGTTTTGGAATTCTCGTGTGTCTTGCTGGTACGTGGGCTCTCAAGTGGTGGCCATCGAACCTTGCTCTTCATGGACTTGTCTGGTGTATCCCAGCCATCGCCGGCGGCATTGGAATGGTAGCTATCGACTGGGACGAGAAGCTAGGAATGTTGGCCTGTCTTCTTCTCGCTGGTCACACCTACGGAAACACCTACATCATCGCCCTCGGCTGGGCCACCTCCTCGGCAGCAGGCTACACCAAAAAGCTCACCCGCAACGTCATGTTTATGCTCGGCTACAGCGTAGCAAACCTAATCTCACCTCAGATCTGGGTTCCCCGAGATGCACCACGTTACTACGGCGCCTGGGTCGCCCAGATTGTCGTCAGCTGGGTTGGCACGCCTGTGGTCCTATACATCATCCAGTTCATCTTGAAGAAGAGGAATGCTCAACGCAAGGCTTGGGCGGCTAGTTTGACCGAAGAGGAGAGGTTGGCTCATGAGTTTGGAGAGGTTGAGCAGCTGGATGAGAGTGGAAATGTGATTCGCAAAAAGGTCGAGATTGCGATGCTGGATTTGACTGACTTGGAGAACCCATTTTACATTTATCCGATTTAAGCCAGGGCTCAAGCGTTGAATTTGGCACTAGCTCGAGGGGAATGCTTTGTAGAATAGTTCTAGACTGAAGAAGGAACCGAAATGTGTTGTTATCCTTGAATTGGCCGGATACTTCTGATGTCCAGCACATTAAACATTGCAGCAGTTACGTCGGCATCATCAATCATCATCATCATCATTTTCATATCTACCTATCAGTCTCTTTTCTGGATAGCGGCTCTGAACTCAAACTTCAGCAAGCTTGATACCATTCACCCATAGTCCCATTCACCCTGTCCGTCCCTCCATCATTCCTCAAGCCCTCTCAGTACTGCGGGTTCTGCCCATATCCTCCACCCTGATTGTAACCCTGGTTCTGCTGGTACCCTTGATTCTGGTAATCCTGGTTCTGGTAGCCCTGGTTCTGACCCTGCTGGTACTGCTGAGGGTTGTACTGCTGATGTTGCTGGTACTGGTCTGGTCGATACTCCTGTTGCTGGTATCCCTGCTGCGGAGGTTGGTACTCTTGGGACTGCTGGTGATAGTCAGGTCGGTATTCCTGCTGCTGTTGATGCTGCGGAGGATTGTATCCATGTCCCTGACTTCCATGTTGCTCATGAGAAGGAGGATGACCTCCCTGAGAAGAGGGCACAGGGTTGTTCGCACCACCAAGGTGTGCACCCGACGTCGGGGCTCCAACGCTGACACCCTCGTTACCAATGTCATCTGGCACAGAGATCTTGACGTTGGGCAGATACTTCTGCACCTTTTGCTCAACCATCTTCTGCACGAAAACCCAGCTCTCACGCTCAAACTTGCGGTGTCCTCCGTTGACGACACCCAGGATACTCTCACGCAGAGTCTCCTGCACCTTGCGAACCAAGCCGCGGATCTTGTTGACAAGCTTGGACTTGATGTCGTCTCCAAAACCACGGTCCGCGTTGGGTTGGGCGTCTCGGTCGAGCTGCGAGTCGAAGGGGTTACCTCCGAGGATCTTCTCAAGCGGGCGCTGGAACTGGTCGGGGAGGAGCTCAAATAGCTGCTTCTCAATGCCTCCGAGGATCTTGCGGAACTCGATACGGACTTCTCTGTGGACTCTCGCGAGACCAGTGCTCAGCTTGTCGCTGATGACCTTGGAGAAGCCACTACCGCCTTCTCTGTCATCGCCATCACGATCACGGTCTCCATCGCCGAAGCCTCTCGAAGCTCCCTCGTTGGAATGCTTCTTGCTTCCAAACAAGCCTCCAAGTCCCTTGACGAGATCCTTGACCTGATCCTCAATTTCGCCCTTCATACCATCACCGAGATCCCGTGTGCTCGTGTTTCCGCGCAGCCAGCGCTTGATGTGCTCCAGAGCGATGCGGGTGAATTGCTCGGCGATGGGGGCATGCTGCTCTCGAAGCTTCTCGCCGACGTGCTCCTTGATCTCGGGGCTGATCATGCGAGCTTTCTCCTCTGGGTTGCGGGCGGCATCCTTCACGGTGTCGCTGAGGATGCCAAGGAGGCCGTCCAGCTCAAACTTGGGACCTCCTGATCCCCTGCCGTTGTCATCGAGACGGTCTTGAACCACGTTGATGGCGGCCGAGAGGAAACCTCTAGCTGAAGAGAAGTCGTTATCACCTCCTCCACGAGAACGTGTCTCGCCCTGTCCACCACGCGAGGCACCCTCAGTAATGTCAAAAATATCCCTCAAATCATCACCAGCCTCGTCAGTGATCTTGGAGAAGCTGCGGGTCAGCTTGGCAATCTCGTCAGCGAACGGCAACGACTGTCCGCCGTACGAGTCGGGCGCATCTTCACCCAAGTCCCTCGAGTTTCCCTCCCGCTTGCCGTCCTTGTTGAAGAGCGAGCGGAAGGCGTCGACGACTTGGTCTTCGAGGCTGTCGATGGTCTTTTGCTGAAATATCTCAAGCTCTTGGGTGATGCGGGGCTGGATCTGAGGGCCAAGGGAGTCGACGTACTCGTCCACCTTTTTCATGAGGACTTCTGGGACACCGTGGGAAGACATGGTTGCGGTTGTAGATAGGAAATAGAGGTTTGTGGGAAAGTGTAGATAGGGTAAACCTTAACAGGGCAAGTGTAGATAGCTCCCGTTGTTGGTGTTTAGGAGGCAACCAGATGAGCTGAGCTCCATGTTGTGCGTTGTCCCCTCGTGGGGAATTTGACGTCAGCTTCAGCACGGGCCACCTCATGTTGTCTTGTACCTCAAGATGTACCTTTACCTTTTACAACGCCAGCCACTCCTTCAACGGCTCCAAAAATAGATGCTTTCAACGCCTCTGAGAGTCAATCACAGCCTGATATTGCTTCAGGCCTTCATCATCAAGACATTTCGTCTTGGTCTGATCCAACTACCTCGCACTGATTCAGCCACGTGAGGAACGTGTGACAAGTAAAACAGCACACAAGATCAATGAAAAAGCCACTGTTACAGATTCAATTAAGTCCTGTCGTACGCTACACTGTGATCGAAGTCAGGTAAACTACCCTTATAACCTGTCCAAGGTTGCATTCGCCAAACATGACCGGCGATCGGATCGGCACATTTTACTTACCGAGGTTAGCGCCGAGCTGTCTCGTCTGCGGAGTTTCTTTCCGTGCCGTGTATGCATATCACATCTTTGTGATGGGTGTGACTGGTCTCCTATTCATTCTTATTGATGCAAGCCTCCATCCTTCAGCTAATGCTTTTACGACGGGTCTTTCTTTTTCTCCATCTTACTCACTAATAGTTCATCTGCCTTGCCTATTTAACGAACCATTCACCCCACCCATCATCACTGATCCTTATCACCTCCCAACTTCGTGATCCACCATGTCCACCCCGCATCCCCTCTCTCAGCTGAGCATCAGCGAAACCACAACAGCCCACGATGTGGTTCGTCGCTCTCATCCAAACACTGTCTTGAACTTTCGAGTCATCTTTCTTCTCGAACCTCCGAAAGTCGATGTGGAGGCTTATCTTGAGCTTGAACACTCTGGCAAGCTTACTGCTGAGTCGCCACGTCCGCCAAGATTGGCACAGGCTTGGTACGATGTCATTGGCAACACACGCATCCCTCAATATCATGAAACGATTGTCGACTTGACCAAGGCCGAGATTGTTGACCAAAAGGTCATTGATCCCAAGAGCAAGCCTAGTCTGGCCATGTAAGCCTTCCTCACACAAGGTAGTAAACGAACCGTTAATGATCCCTGTAGGTGGGAGTTTGACAAGGTTATCAAGTGCGTCGAGACCTCACCGGCCGTCAAAGAGAAGATCGATGCGTTGCGCCTCCCCGAAGGCTTTGAAGTGGTCGTTGAGCCCTGGCCATACGGTGCCCCAGACCCAGGCGATGACGATGAGCGCGTCTTCCAAGCCCTCCTCTTCGCCCAGGACAAGAGAAGCGGTAACCCAGATTCCAACTTCTACGCATACCCTCTACCCATTATCCCAATCATGAACTACAACAAGGGAGAAATCATCCGTATCGACATGCCTGCCACCGGTGGAGGAGACGACCCTCTCACTGGTCGGACCAACTTTGGAGGCATCATTGATCACTGCGACACGGCTGAATACGTTCCCGAGCTTCTTCCAGAGGGTACGAGACAGGATCTTAAGCCTCTCACCATCGTGCAACCCTATGGGCCTAGCTTCAGAGTCGACGACAACCTCGTGCGCTGGCAAAAGTGGCAGTTCCGGGTCACGTTCAACCCTCGAGAGGGTGCTGTGCTTCACGATCTTCGGTACGAGGGTCGAAGTGTCCTGTATCGTCTGGCCGTCAGTGAAATGGTATGTCAACGCAGTGAAAGGTCCGGACCAAGGACACTGATGTGATTCATAGACCGTCCCATACGCTGATCCCCGCACCCCATATCATCGGAAGCAGGCTTTCGATTTCGGCGATGGAGGTCTGGGCAATGCAGTCAACAACTTGACTCTTGGCTGTGACTGTCTCGGGGTTATCAAGGTCGGTTCATCGTTCCGCTAATTACTATGCAAGCTAACTTTCGTAGTATTTCGACGGTGTGCTCGTCGACAACGAAGGCAACGCAACAGCAACCAAGAACGTCATCTGCCTCCACGAACAAGACAACGGAATCAACTGGAAACACACCAACTGGCGCACCGGCCGAGCTGTAGTCACACGTCGTCGTGAGCTCGTCGTCCAGTTCATCATCACTCTCGCCAACTACGAGTACGTCTTCAACTTCAAGCTCGACCAAGCAGCCGGCATTGTCGTCGAGGCTCGAGCGACAGGAATCGTCTCGGTGGTCAACTTGGATCTCGGGAAGACGGCGCCGTGGGGAAATGTCGTCAACCCTGGTGTTTTGGCTCAGAATCACCAGCACGTCTTTTGTGTTCGTATTGATCCGGCCATTGATGGGAGCAACAATACGGTGGTGCAAGAGGAGAGTCTGCCTGTCGCCATGAACCCAAAGACAAATCCACACGGTAACCTTTACGAAGTTCGCAAAACGCCCATCGCCAAGTCAGGCGGCTTCGACGTCGAACCTCTCAACAATCGCGTTTTCAAGGTCCAGAACACTGAAAAGATCAACCCGATATCTGGCAGGCCTGTAGGTTACAAGCTGGTTACACCAGCCACGCAGAAGCTCCTCGCGGACCCTCGCAGCGTGCAGGCGAAGCGAGCCCTCTTTACACAACATCACCTTTGGGTCACCAAGTACAAGGATGAAGAGCTCTACGCCGCTGGACGGTATACCCACTTGGGCAAGAATGAGACAGGAGGCGTCGCCGACGCAGCAGCGCGAAACGACGACGTCCTGAATGAGGATGTTGTTCTCTGGAGCTGTTTCGGTCTCACGCACAACCCACGCGTGGAGGATTGGCCCGTCATGTGAGTTTTCGTTTGACGTTATTGTGACACTTGATACTGACAAAGATTCACGTAGGCCCGTCGAGATTCTTCAGGTTTCTCTCACGCCCTCCGACTTTTTCACACAGAACCCTGCTATTGACGTGCCTTCGGATAAGGACCTGGGTTCTCAATCAGCGGATGGATGTTGTAGGGAGCCTAGACTATGAGGCAAAAGCATGATGGGGATGGAGTAAAAAGCTGATGAAGCCAGTTGGCTATTTCCCTTTGACTTGATTCATACCACCTTAAGCAAAGATTCATACTACCTTGAGTAAAGATTTATACTACCTTGAGCAAAGATTCATCTTGGATACCTAGAAATTCGCATTACAAATACAACAAGATTGTTTGCTCTGACATGGTGTTGAATGCTGTTGCGGAAATTCTGCGTTCGGTAGAAGACGCATATTCTCGGGCGGAAATGGCGGAATCCTTTGCTGCCCCGATCAAAGCCGATTCCGACCTTCAACTCCGCCGGTTTCATGATCGACAATTGAGATATATTTATATACAAGATTCGCCCCTGTTATATCCATTTTCTAGGAAATTTATGCTCACAAAGGGCCTCAAAATGTCGTGGCTCACAATCCCGCGAGGCTCGCACTTCTCCCTCGCCAATCTCCCATTCGGCATCATCTCCACCAAGACCAACCCATCTCCTCGTCCAGCCGTCGCCATTGGTGATAATGCCCTCGACCTTTCGCTTTTTGCCCAAAATGGGGGCTTTGACAAGCTTCAGGACTTTCCCAAGGATAAAATCTCTGTCTTTAGCGAGCCTACTCTCAACTCATTCGCGGCACTCAGCAGGCCTGTGCATCGATCCGTCAGACAGTATCTGAGACAGGTCTTTGAGACCAACACGCCTTTCCCCGAGGTCCTCAAGGACAATGAGTCTTTAGGAAAAAGTGCTATAATTGCGCTTTCGGAAATTGAGATGCACCTTCCCATGGCGATCGGCGATTACACCGACTTCTATGCTGGCCGGAATCATGCCTTCAACGTCGGTGTCCTCTTTCGAGGTGCTGCTAATGCCCTGAACCCCAATTATAACCATCTCCCTGTCGGTTACCATGGCAGAGCCAGCTCTGTGGTAGTCTCGGGAACGCCACTCCGTCGACCCTGGGGCCAAGTCCTCGCAGCTCCCGGCGACAAAACACCAGTCTTCCGACCTTCTTCCCGATTAGATATCGAGCTGGAATTCGGCATGTTTATCTGTCAAGGAAATATCCTTGGCGAGCCTATCCCAGTCAACGAGGCAGAGAACTACATCTTTGGCTATGTTCTCGTCAACGACTGGAGCGCTCGAGATGTGCAAGCTTGGGAGTATGTGCCTCTTGGGCCCTTTAACTCGAAGAACCTGGGAACCACTATCAGTCCTTGGGTCGTCCTAGCGGATGCGTTGGATCCTTTCAAGGCAAGGGGTCTTCCCAACGATGTCGAAGTTGTGGAATACCTCCGAGAGAAGCGGGAGGATAATGTTGTCGACATTCACCTAGAAGTGACTCTCAAGAGTAAGTCATGCATCCACATAAAAAAGATGCTTGTCTAATCGAGCAAACAGCTCCTAAAGGCACTGAGGCAGTCATTACTCGAACATCATCAACAAACCTCCTCTGGTCCTGGCCTCAGATGATTGCACACCACACCATCACAGGGTGCAACCTGCGGCCTGGTGACTTCCTCGCTTCGGGTACCATATCTGGCACTGAAGATGGCACGCAGGGCAGCTTCCTTGAGCAGACCCGTGGAGGCAAGGCACCTCTTCGGATTGGAACAGATGGCGAAGAACGCAAGTTTCTCGAGGATGGAGATACTGTCATTATTCGAGGGTGGTCGGGTACGACTGAGGATGAACTTGTTGGATTTGGAGATTGTGCCGGACAGATTTTGGAGGCTTTACCACCTAGGCAGTAGAAACAGCAACCAGTTTGAGAATAAAACGAGAAAAGAACCATTCGGCTTCACGATGGATGAATATCCCAGTGCGGAAGGCTACCCCTACGATCGAGTTGATGCGGAGGCCAGTGTGTTAGCATTGTGATATGATGCTATGATGTGTTGGAAATGTGTTCTTTATTATAGGTAGTTAAAGCCGGGATAACCGACATGCAAGATCGAGTTGATGGGGACCTCTCAGCATCTCATATACCAATGAGCCCAGGTTGAGGCTGAACGCCAACGGAGTCAGAGACGGAACTCAAGCGTTTGAAATACATTTCCGTTTCTAGACCCGAGCTCCTGCTGCTCGAAGCTGAGCCACTGCTCAGCCATCACTCAGCGGCGGAGCTCGGGCTGTGCGCTTGACCGGTCGGCCATGTTGAGGGCAGGAGTGTCCCACAGTGCACAGGGTATTTTGAGGCGGCATTTGGCACTGTACAAACCCCCCTCCTTCATCATCATCACAACCAACCAAGTCACTCTTTTCAACCCCTAGCCGCCAACAACAGCACAGTTGTCTGCCTCGTCCAATGCGCCGACACATTTGGTGCATTGTGGTGGTAAAAGCTGAGAAATGATTCGCTCTGCCGGCGCGTAATCTCTGCAGACTGCAGTGGCGGAGTTGACTTGCAGGCCTTGAAAATTCCCCAAATAGACAGCCTTGTTTTGGGATTCAATCAATATTTCAAGCCAATCCAGCATTCTCGCCCGCTCATTCTGGTACGTGAAGGTACCCCCTTCTCCTCATTCTACTCTTGCTCACCATCGCGCCATGGATCTTGTGTCAGCCATCGCAGGATTGGTAACCCTCGCCGACCTTGTATTTCGAGCCACCTCGAGGTATGCCAAGCAAGTCAAAGGTGCGCCTAAAGAGGTCCAAGATTTGATGAACGAAGTCAAGGACCTCTCCTGTGTCCTACACAACCTATCCCTCGTCGCTTTCAGCCTGGAAACAGACCCTGCCCTGCAAAACGCCAATACGCCCAAGCCATACTATCTGCACGAATGCCGCCAGCTTTTGAGGCGACTCGAGGAAAAGCTACCTGTCCCTGAAACACAGTCCAGCAGGCAGAAGCTGCAGAGCCGCCTGAAATGGCCTTTCTCCTCTAGTGAAACCAAGGAAATCTTGGCCTCGGTGAGCCGTCACAAGCAAACCATCAATATCGCTCTGGCAGCGGATTCGATCAGCAAATTGAACCTCTGTCTATCTCAGCAAGAGGCCACCAGCGAAAACATCAAGGATCTTCAGCACAATGTGAAAAAGATCCTCGATATTGAGACCAAGATCTCCTTGGACAGGAAGAGGCGAGAGGTTCTCAATGCCTTCAACAAGGTTGATGCTCGACCAGAGCTTGAGAAGAACAGAACTCTGCGGCATCCTATGACGGGTCTCTGGCTTACAGAGAGCAGCGATTTCGAGGACTGGTATTCTACTCCAAAGGCGAGAATCTGGTGCAGCGGTATTCCTGGAGCAGGCAAGTCGGTCATTGCAGGTGCTATTGTTGACGAATGCCTGCAGCGCACTCAGACTAAGCCAGGTACCGCCGTTGGCTATTTCTTCTGCACATATAGAGACCCGCTCACATTCACGGCCAACAACATCCTCTCCTCTCTATGCTCCCAGCTCGCCTTGCAAGACGAGAGAGCGTATGGGATTCTCGAAGCGTACCACGAAGAGTTACAGTCAAACCAGATTCGCGGGTTACCAACTACTCCGGGACTTGTCCAAACCCTCTACGCCATGTGCAAAGTCTTTACACAGGTTTACCTCATTGTTGACGGTCTCGACGAATGTGGTGATGAGGTTGAATCGACCGTGGATGATCTTGTATCCCTCTCTCTAGCCGACGAGAACCACACTATCCACCTCTTCCTCCTTAGCCGAGATGAGTTCATCATTCGACAGCGAACTATGCCTCAGTTTCATTGGATTGAGGTAGAAGCCCATACCGAAGATGTGCAGCTCTATGTAGCTACCGAACTTGAGAAGCGCATCGGCAAGAAGAAATTACGACTTCGGGACATGGCTCTCAAGGATGAGATCCTGGCGAAGCTGGTAGAAGGGGCAAAAGGGATGTAAGTGGCAAGTAAATCAAATTTACTCGAAAACTCATTATTCACACTTAAGCAAAGGTTCCGATGGGTGGCTTGTCAACTAGATCACTTGTGTGATCTTCCTCATGACCGAGCCCGCCGAAAGGCTCTGAACAAGTTGCCGCCAACATTGCCGGCCACCTATGAGCGCATCCTATTGAAAATGGACAACGACTACGACGAAGAGACCAAGAAACTTGTGCAACGAACTCTCCTCCTTGTATTCTGTGGCTTCCCGGCCGAACGTCTTGGCGTCCGAGAGCTATGCGAGGCGATTTCTATTTCGGAAGATTCAGACACGCTCGATGATGACGAGATTGTGGAGGAGCAAGACATCCTTCGATGGTGTGGATCCCTCTTGCGAACGGCCAGAGATGGCCAAGATATTGAGTTTGCGCATTACACAGTTCAGGAGTATCTTCAGACCGACTGCCAGACACATCCGACTCTGGGTCTTTACAGCGTGTCCGAAGCAAAGTCACGCAATCTCTACCTACGCCTCTCCTTGAGATATCTGACTCTTCAGGATTTCGAGGGACCTTTGGAAGCAAACAAAGGGGGGATTTCAAGTGTTCTTGAAAGAACAAAGCAACATCCCTTTTATGAACACGCGTCGATCAACTGGCCGGCTGCAGCCCTTCTCGAGACAGACGAAAGCTTAGTTGCAACGCAGCTCTACAAACTTTTTGACATCAACAAGATACCGCAGTTCTCTGCATGGGCGGTAGAAATCATCAGGCATTGTCTAGTTATTGAAGGCAGATACGAACCGTTATTCCGGTTCTCTAAGAGGTCTGACTTTGGAAGAAATGACGATACAGGCGTCAAGGTCATTTCTGCTGTTCTCAGACCTGACTTTACGCCACTGCATCTGGCAGCTGCTCTTGGATTGACCCCTGTCTGTCAGTACTTGCTAGAAAACGGCGCTAAACCGAATCTGAGGAGCAGGTTTGGGACACCTCTTCATTGTGCGCTTGGGAGTTTGTCCGTCTTTGTGGATGTGGATATTTTCAATAGAGAGTTGCACTTAGGCAACCACTATGAACTGCAAGGTGGAATGCAGCCAACGGCACGGCAAAAGACAACGCGATTACTCCTACAAGCTGGTTCAAAGACAAACATGTTGCTCAATACGCCATTCAGAAGTTCAACGATTCTGTCCCTTGCCGTCTTTAGCTCCTGGTATGGTCACGATTTTGAGATCATAGTTGATCTCATCAAAAATGGAGTTGCCGTGGAAGAAGAGGATCTACAATCCTTTGATGAACATTATGAGTTCGCCAAGGCTGTATACAGTCCAGAGGTCTTCAAGAACGAATATCACAATGGTCAAGCTTTCACGAAGCTTCTTGAGGCACTCGGGGCGGCGCCAGAAAGAACAAATTCGCCAGAGTCACGCTTGTACGGCTTGACTCTCGAGTTTGCCAGTGCAATGAAATTGAACATTCTGGAGCAGGTTTTGGAACCATACCTCAAGGAGAATACGAAGAATGAAGACCTGCGGAGCCTTGTGTATTCCGCTGTTGTGGGAAATAACGTCACGATCCTAGAAAAACTCCTCTCCAGCGGCCGATCTGAATTGGTAAACTCCACAGGACTCGACCCTGCCGTTCCGACTTTTACGCCTCTCCACATAGCTATTCGTGAGAGGTCCTTGGATACCCTCAACATGTTATTGGCCTGGGGGGGCGATCCGAATATGCCTGATGAGAAAGGGCGTACACCGGTGCACATGTGTTGGGACGACGAGGACATGCTTTGTGCCTTGATCCGGTGCGGCGGAAGCACGGTATCACTTGACAACGACGGCAATACTATCTGGCATTTGAGCGCCATGAACGATTCCGTTAGGATCCTCAAGGTTCTGGTGGAACAGGATGAAAGAGATTCGGCATTACGTATGGTCTCAGCCAAAGGCAATACCCCGATGGGACAAGCAATGTTCAGTGGAAGCAGACACGCCGCATTGTTCCTCCTTGAATGCTGCGACACGGAAAATCACTGGGTGTGCAATGAACCTATTTTCCGTGCCGCAGCAGCGCTTGGGTCCTCTTCAATCATCCAGAAGCTGCTTGATGTTGGCGTGGAAAAGGATGCTCCCGATGAGAAGGCAGGAAACCCGTTGCATCGTCTCAAGCCATCTTCCGATTTGCAGTGTATCCAACAGCTTGGGAGCCTATTTTCTCTTACTGAGAGACGGAAAGAGGATATGAGAACCCCTTTTGAGCTAAGGTGCTTATCCTTACTGGGTGAGGAGGACTCGCGGGTGGAAATGTGTTACAATCTGCTCATCAGCCTACTACCAGTCGGCGTCTTCTCAGAGCCCCATCAAGCCAGCCATTTGTGGTCCTTTCTATGTTTGGAAGTGGTTTTACAGGCTATGAAGGATTACCCGAAGAAAGCATGGGTCAGAAAACTTGTCGCAGACTTGCTAGATCGCGGAGTCTCCGAACTATATGAGGAAGAAAACGACACCTCTGCATTGTTGCCATTCATTTCTAAATCTGTTGAAGCAGGGTCGTTGAGGCTGGAAATTTGGACTAAAGATGGGAAAAAGGGACGAATCACACGTTACTTCTCAAGTTTTAAAGCTTGGAAATGGATCTCGAAGACCACAGCACGACTCACAAAGGGCACCAAGTTCCAGGCCGACGTCGCGGCTGAGCCCAGTTTGATCCAGCTCCTGTCTGAAGCCATCATTCACGAAGACTTGAATATGGTAAGACTGCTTCTCGAAATAGGTGTGGATTGCCATTCAAGAGTAGCTGGACTGTCCCCCTTCGAGTTGGCCTGCCTGCCGAATACCCCTGAGAACATTGAGATTTTCGATCTTCTCCTGGAACACACGAACACGAGTCACTTCAGTCAAGAGAACCCGGTATTATCTGGATATGGCCCGCTCCATCTTACTGCAGGCGTTGGCCCTTGGCCCGATGGTGGCTCTGTGAAGAAACTCCAACGTCTCTTGGAGGCTGGCGCTGGCCCCGACTCGCCTCTCTTACTGTGGTCGCCACTGGGATACCACATTTTACAGCACTCTATCGACACAGCCGAGACTTTGATAGAAGCTGGAGCCGATATATGGTCGTCTGTTCCAGGGTTTCATGACGGTCCGCTGGCAGCGACGGCTGGGGGCCATCTGTCCTTATTATTCAAGATGGCGGAACATACAAGTGCGAAAGGACTTGTACCGCAATGGGATCGCACCTGTAAAGTTATAGTTGGTGATCGAAATGTCTCTGGTATCAACGCCCTTCACATCGCCGCTGGTTTGGGCCGGGTGGAGTGCCTGGAGTTGTATCTTAACCGAGGCCTTCTGACAGATCTGGAGGCTCGAGATGATCGACAGGAAACTCCTGTACACCATGCAGCCCGTTTCGGCCGTGTCTCAGTCCTTGAGCTACTGAAGAACCATGGGGCAGATATCAACAGCAGCTCTGCCTCTGGTGAGACCCCGTTACACCTGGCGGTGCGGGGGCAGCATTTGGATGCTGTCAAGACCTTGATCAAACTCGGCGCAAAACATCAAGCTTGTTCTGACGGGTGTCTTCCGATCATCTATGCTTATGATACGGGAAACTCGGCCATAATCAGTGCTCTGGAGGCAGACTCTGGTTGCTCGGCCGAGGCAATCACGGGCAATCTCAGAGGGCTTCGAAAAATGGCCGACGCTCTACGGATGGCTATCAACCGCCAGGATATCGATGCCTGTCAAAGAATCCACGCCTTGGGATGCCCTCTTGATGTTGAGATACAGTCGAAAATGATGCCTCTAATGTTTGCCATCCTTGAAGAGAAAGGTGTCGAGGTTGTTCGATGGCTTCTCGATAATGGATCAAAAGTCTCGACACCTTGCTGGGACCACTCGACAGGTTCATTCTCCACAGCTCTGCATGCGGCCCTGGCTCGCCCGATGTTCAATTCTCTCTTACCCGCTCTTGTATCAAAATTCGTGGATGAGGCTGGAGACTTCGCAAGTGCTCGCAATCCCCTCGTCATTGCCATCAGATCCAGGAACTCAGAGGGACTTGTGACACTCGTGAATACACTTCAAATCAAGGGCCAGTTGACGTAAGTACTTCCTCTGAATCCAGTACCTCAACACGCATGTATTGTCTCAGCGAGCTAATACTTTGAGATACCACAGCGTACTAGCTAGTCTCATACACGAGCGACTAGCAGATGACATTGGCAGCACACCACTTCATCTCGCGGCAGCTTTCAATGACTTGGATGCCGCTAAAGGTCTATTGGACAACAAGGCGGATATCGACGTGCTGAATGAAGAAAATGACACCCCATTACACATCGCCGTTTCAAAAAGAGCAGGAGAGGCCGCTGGTTTTCTGATCGCTCGTGGCGCGCGCCTCAATCAACGGAATCTATGGTTCTGGACCCCTCTTCACATTGCGTGCATGGTGAAATCGTGGGAGATGGTTCGACTATTGATCCAGGCTGAAACTATCCCAAACACGGTAGACTATTGCGGCGACAATATCCTCCGTGCTTTAACTGGAGATGAGGGCTATTATGGCGAATTTCCTGACGTTCCGATCCTTGGGAAGTTGCTTGACCATGGACTTGATCCCTTTCAGGCAAATGATGATGGCCTGTCCGCTGCTCATGACATGATAGCCAGCAAATCAGCGGCCTACTTGCGACACACCTTGAGGCGAACTCCAGGAATTTTCCAAGGTCGCCGATTCTCGTGGCCGCACAAACAACTCTTAGATGGCGTTCCCTCACCACAAAGTAGCCTATTATCAATCTCGAAGAATCTGCGACTGGTCCGTCATTTCGTGAGCCACCAGGATCTACTCGTTCTTGCAGATCTCTCAACTCCTGGCAAACACAGCCTCTTCTGCCTGGCTGCCCGTTGGGGGACGGTCGAAGCATTGCGGAACTTTCTTGACCTTGGAGCGAAGGCTGATCATGAGTGCCACGAGCATGGAGAACCTCTTATTGCTGCATTAGCAAACTCTGAGATTGACGCTGCGAGGTTACTTGTTCGTCATGGTGCAAAGGTGGACTGTGATCATCTGTCACACCGGGCGTGGTTTGACATGGCTGAGCTGAGCTCTGTTGCTAGGGAGTGGTTGCTTGTGAGTAGGTATACAGAGCAGCTGAAACTCGCTTCTGGCCCGTGGGATGAGGGTTGTTGTGTTGAGAATTGGGCTGGGGTCGTGTTGGCTGAGGTTGAGGTTGAGTGGTATTGGAAGCAATCGCGGGATGAATCGGTGCTGGAATGCGCAAAGAGACGACAAGGGTTGATGGATTCTCTGAGAGGGAAGGTTGTGAAAGTGAGGCAACTGGTTTAGATTCAGTATGTTATAGGGATTCGGGAAAGTGATAAATTCTTAGTGAGTTACTGGGTTTATAGCATGAACCTGCAATTCAAAGCTTTTTCTCTCCTTTTTTAGGGTCAAGAGACGCCCCGGCCACGAGCAGGTTACCCATTGCCATGGTGAGCAAAGCCTCAGTCATAAGCCCCGAGTCAGATCATGAGGAACCAGTTCTACCGGGTTGCGTATTCAATTCTCACAAGGCAGCGCATACACTGCTCACATATCAAACGATAAGGGATGACTTGCAAGTAGGCACAGATATGTATCTCAATTGATGTCATTGCTGCTCAAGTTAGAGCAGTCTGCCTGCTACTAAACAGATAAACCCGCGCGCCTATTTTCCAAGTCTCGATGATTCACTCCCAACTACCTTGCCACCAACATTAGACGTGAAAGCTTTCGACAGTGGGTTATCGGGTGAGCGATCCGCGACGACGTCCTCCTGGCTCTCGGTAGGGTTCTGCCGGTGAATAGGGTCATTTCGCGACCGATCCGCAGCAACATCTGCCTCAGATTCGGTCGGCTGTGGATTATGCTTCTGTGAGGCTGACTTGTTCGGGGTTGCTGCTGGTTTCCCAGATGGCGGCTCTGCGGATGCCATCATTCTGACTTGAAGAGAGTTGACTTTTCCTCGAGGCATACGAATAAGGCATGCCGTGAGTGCTCTTTGGGGTATCATGAGCCGCATGTTGCTGAATTCGCTTTGAAGCGATGGTTGATAGTGTGCAAAGAAGGGTGTTGTGTTGGAATCTGGCTGGTGGAAGTAGGGATTATCCTGGGATTGCTTCTGATCGCAGAGATACCCATCCAAATATAAGGCATGCGGGGCTCGGAGGGAGGGCGATGGCTCGGCAAATAGGTATCATATCATGTTCCATCCTTTCTTCGGGGTCTGAGTTTGGCCGCTTTTACAGTTTGAGCGGGGGAATGCATCATGATGATGTCACAACTGTGAATATTGTTGGATGTATCTAGTAAAAGAAGAAGGTATCGCTTGAGCTTCGTCTCATAATACTACCGTAGTCGGATGGAAGAATGTCTGAATAAAGGGATGAGCTTGACCAATTACTTCGTGAAGAAACAGAATATAGCTTACCGAAAAGAAGAGGAAATTCTCAATAATGTTAAATAATTCGTAATGCCCATGTCATGTTCCAATAGGCGCTCGACCACAATCACTTGACAATGCAACGCTTCAAATCCATCTCACGCAAAAGATTCTGCATAGATCGCTTCTTAATAATATGATCAACCTCTTTTAGCAGATCTTTAATATTTATAATCAGATTCTCATTGACGACGTCGTAGATGTGATCGCGTTGCTTAGTGAGCTTCCGCGACGCGCCCGCCCGGTGGTACTTGTTACCCACCAAAAACACTTCGGAATGGTTCCGACTCGGCAGACACAACCACTTCACTCCAATCTTCAAGATGACAAGCCATGAATTACTTCTATATACTGCCACCATTTATAGCTTTGGTACACTCAATTTGACGCATTTCACCTGTGTCCAATCGTTCAACGCATCCTGTCCCATCTCCCTCCCAAACCCACTCTGCTTGATACCGCCAAATGGAGTATTCGCATGAATGCTTCCCCAAGTATTGATGGTGACGATACCGACCTCGACCTGCTCTGATACACGAACAGCCCTAGCAATGTCATTTGTAAAAATAGACGCTGCAAGTCCGTAATCTGTGCCGTTGGCTAAGGCAATAACTTCCTCTTCCGTCTTGAATTTGGCGATGCTTGCAACTGGGCCAAATACCTCTTGCTTGATGATGGTGGCATCAGGTGAGACATCCACAAACGCCGTGTTGGGCACATAATGCCCCTTTTCCGACAACTTCTCATCACCACCATGAAGGATTTTCGTTCCCTCCTCCTTAGCCTTGGTGATGAATCCCAAGATGCGATTCTTCTGCGCCTCGCTAATGACAGGTCCCTTAACAGTCTCCGCAAGAAGAGGATCACCAGCCACAGCATCCTTAGTCCTCTTTGAGAACTCGGCAATGAACTTGTCGTAAATCTCCTCTTGCACATAAATTCGACTTCCAGCGACGCAAATCTGTCCGTTGTGAAGAGTGATTCCAGCTCCAGCCCACAAAAGAGCATTCTCAAAGTCTGCATCCTTGAAAATGATTGCAGGACCCTTTCCACCTAGTTCAAGACTGACTCTCTTGAGGTTTGAACGTGCTGCGCTGGCGAGGATTCCTCGGCCTACGCCTTCGCTGCCTGTGAATGAGATCTTTCTTACGTCGGTGTGGTCAGCTAGGGCTTGACCGGCGACGCTTCCAATGCCGCAGAGGATGTTGATGACGCCGGGAGGGAAGCCGGCCTCGACGATGAGTTGCGCCAACTTCTGTCCGTATAGCGGGGCGAGCTCTGGAGTCTTGATGATGAGGGTGTTTCCGGCCGCGATGGCTGGGCCAAGCTTCCAAAAGGTGATCATTCTGGCATGGTTAGCTTCCAACCACAATATGCCAACTGAGGTAGCTTACAGAGGAGAGTTCCACGGCACAATAGCCGCGCAGACTCCAATAGGCTCACGACGCGTATACGAGAGCGTCTGGTCATTCTCAATCGACTGACCATCAAGCTTATCAGTCCAACCAGCATAATACCGACAACACTCGACAGCCTGAGTAACACTCAGACCCATAGACATGGTATACAGCATACCAGCATCAACAGCCTCAATTGACGCAAACTCCTCAGCATTCTGCTCAATGAGATCACCCAGCTTATTAAGAAGGGCTCTTCGCTTCGCCGGACCTGTCAAGCGCCATGTGTTCTTGAAGGCGGCCTTGGAAGAGGCCACGGCGCGGTCAACATCAGTGGCTTGGGCTGCTGAGAGGTTGGCGATGGTATCACCGGTGGATGGGTTTTCGATGGCGACTGTTTTGTTATCGGCAGCAGGAGAAAACTTGTTATCGATGAACAAGCCGGTAGGTACTATGGTAGGGGTTAGTATGTGATGCAAAAGTCAAGTGTTGGTGTGAGCGTACGGGTGATCTTCCGGCCACCGGCACCGACGATGGTAGTTTCAGCCATATTGGGAGTAAATCAAAGTGAACTAGATGAGACGGGTATCAAAATTGTGTATTCTGATGAAGGGGTCCGTCGTGGGTTTATACATTTCAACTCGGAAGTTGACCGGAAACATTTGAACATGAGTCGGAACCCCCGTTCCTACACCATCTTAGTCCAATCCTTTAGTAGTATTATGACGTTAACCTTATCCATATCAATGCACAAAAAAAGCAGACACGTTCCCAATGTCAGCTTACCGTCAAAGCTCATGAAGGAACTAGCTACCTCAATCCACAATGATATCCATGTCCAAGGAGGCTCAATGCCATGATCACCCCCCACAAGCAGCCTCTTATCATGTACGCATAATGGAAAAAAGAAGTGATAGAGTGCTTATCTCCGAGACTTAGGAGAAAGAGGGGTTGGTTTGAGCGGGGTTCTTGATTTCAAACGAGGTCAAAGTGTTGATGTCGTTCCGGGTCGGAAATATCGGAATCGCCGCCTAACGGGTGATCCCGTCTGAGTCACCACCAGTCTCAACTAGCTTCAAATGTAGGAATAATACGCGGAATTTTATTCTACTGATATAAAAAATCCTTCCATTTACTAACTAGTGTTAATACCATTATCCATCTTCACTGTTGGCCCCTACTCGGTTCACTTTCCTGACAGCCCTGTCATCACATACGACCTCAGCACACCCAACAACAAACACAAGCCATCCTTCTAGCCAATTCAAAACGCACACTTTACAGAAATTGAGATCACGTCATGCCCATCATGCCTGCACTCAGCTGTAGGGTCATATGATACAACTAATCTAGCCATGGAGTCAGCAACACTGCGCTAACCCGAGTGACGTGGACGGACAATATTCGCAGCACTTGGTATACCAAGATGCAATAGGGTACCTCAGAGTGTGAGCATCTCACATCTTGTAGCCCGAATCAATGTTGCTAGAGTTGCGATTACTTGGTGGCTAATGGTTAGCCACCTGGTCTTACGTGACACTCTTGCATCTTCACCTTCCACTACGGGAACCCCGGATCTGCTTACCCCAAGATCGGAGACTTTCAAAGCTGAAAAGGAAAACCTCCGTGAGTTTGTTGTCAGCAAATGGCTTTCGTCAGACTGGAGGGGAGAGCAATCCTAAAGGAATATGCAAACGTAAAGAAAGTCATGCTGACCACCCCTTTCGAAACTGTAGTGTGAACACGCTTATGCTAGTTCTACAACTAATGGCTCATGACATATCAAAATGGGAAATCTACTAACGCTTCAAAGGTATGTCTGGTATTAAGCGTTTGGAAATGGGACAGCCAGTGTAGGCTAGATAGAACCAATGTGAGTTGGAGAGCCCGTGTTGGCATTGGGATATGATGCTATGATGTGTTGGAAATGCGTTATTTATCATAGTTGAAGCCGGGATAACCAACAGACAAGATCGTGAGTTGGAGAGCATCTATTCATGAAAAGAAGCCTAAGCACAAGACAAAGAGACCAAGACATTCAAACCCAACTACGCCAACCGATTTCTATACCAATATCCAACTCCTATCTATACATTAAACCCAACCCACCAACCCCCCAACCCAAGTTTTCCTACCCATCCGTAAGCAACTTCTTCAACTCAGCAAACCGAACCGGCTTTGGCAAAAAAACATCAACACCCGCCGACAAAACATCCCTCCTAGCATCAGCACTAGCCAACCCCGTCAGCGCAAGAACCGTGGTCGGCTGTATCTGATTCTCTCGCTCCACCTGCCTTATCCTCTTTGTAGCCTCTATGCCGTTCATCACGGGCATGCTAATGTCCATGAGGATGTAGTCGAAGCGTTTCTTTGTGGTTAGGTTTCGGGATGTGAACTTGTCGAGTGCTTCTTGGCCGTTTTCTGCTTCTTCGTAGGTGAATTTGCATTTTTTCATAAACATGACTAGGAGTTGGAGGTTGATTTTGTTGTCGTCGACGAGTAGGACGTGGGTTGAATTGCACTCCGTCTCTTGTTTCTCGTCGTTTTGCTCCAGTTGACCACCGTCTCCTGCTAGCAAAGGTGTTTCTGGATCTAGAGGCATCGGAGAGGGCAATGGCAAGGTGGTTTCTGAAGGTACTGGAGTAAGGTCTCCTTCGTCATCTGCGGTTGCTTCCGCTGGCAATGCTTCCACTGTTTCTATTTTGACGTCGTTTGCTGGTGGCTGTTCCGGTGGTGAAGGTAGACTGTTTTGTGCACTCTCGTTCTCGGCAATCTCCTCAATCCTTTGCAAGCAGCGTTTGAAGACTTGAGCCAACTTGCGTGGACCACATCTAAATGCATGTAAGCAAAATATTCAGCCATTTACAGAGGTGACTTACGGTTGTGGGACAACTTCGATGATTTTGGATAGTTCAGACAAAGCCTTGGTTTGTGTCCGCGCTATTTGCGCTGCCTCCTCTTCCCCTGCACAAATAATAGCAATGGGGGTCTTTCTACTTCGCGTTGGAATATCATGTTGACTCTCGAAGCGATCTTTCAAGGATTGAATAGACGGCGGCTCGCAGTACAGATAAATGTCGGCGTTCGAGGCATCGCCGTCTTCTTCCTTGACGACTTCCATTTCGAACCAGTTGGTGCAAGTCTCGATAAGAGTCTCGTTTCGCATTCGGATTTGTAACGCCATGGACGGGGACAAGTTGCGTTCACCACTACCAAGGAGAACCAGACGTCGTCCTCTTGTTTTTTCAACGATGCCACGTGCCGTCTCATCCTGGTTTCGTGATGAATTTGGAGGAGCTGGTACGAGTCGAAGACAAACATCAACTTCGGTGCCCTTGTGTTGTTGGGATTTCACTTCGAGAGTTCCCTTGAGTGAGTCGACGATTTGTTTGACAATGCTCAACCCAAGTCCAGTGCCAGGCTGGAATGAATCTTCTTGACTGAACGGGACGAAAAGGCGATTTTGCTGGAACTCCTCTGACATGCCCTTGCCGGTATCAGTCACCTTTATCACGACGTCGATTTTAGATTTGTCTGACGTCTCTTGGCCCCGAAGTGAGACAAGAATGAATCCGGAGGATGTATACTTCAAGGCATTTCCAAACAGATTCATGATGACTCTGCGGAGAGCACCCGGTTGTGTGCTAACCATCCAAGATGTCCGTGGACAAATATCCAACAAGACGGAAACCGGGCTGCCGTTGTCTGAAGGCTGAAGATGTTTGAGAGTCTGGGAATCGACAAGCGTGGGTTCCTCTGCACTGGGGGAGTAAATCCCCGGAAGTCTCTTGAAAGTGTGCCCAGTCGAAATGGCATTAACCACTTCTTCGACAAGAACAGAGAGATCCACAGCGGCGGACATGTTCAAACTCTCTAGTGAGCCGGAGGAAAGGCTGATGAGTCTGCTGTGCTTGCCACCTCTTCTCATCTGTGACCGACCAAGCGTGTTGATCTTGCTGTAATCCAAAACATGGTTCAATGTATCGAGCAGAGTCTTGCCGCACGTCAAAACAGAATTGACGAGACCAGCTTGATAAGAATCCGTGATGGTGTCTTTGAGAAACTCAGCAGCACCCAGAATTCCGTGAAGTGGACTTCGTAGTTCGTGGCTCATGCTTGCAATAAACGTCGTCTTCGCAGCCTCGTTCTTCTGAGTGTTGATTCTCCCAACCTCGCTCATGACGCTGTTGCCAAACGCACGAAGATACGAGAGATCTTGGTCGAGATTCATCATCTGTCCAGTAATTGAAGTCCACAGAAAACATCCACCAGCAAGTTTGTCTTCGACGTGATCGAAAAGAGGCAAGAAAACGACGGATTTTGCACCCGGGATCTTCTTGAGAAGCTCTTTGTGATCCATCTTTGCTCCGCGTCGTCGCTTCCCTCTTTCGCCTGGGTTCTCAGAGCCAGCTGTCGGCTCTCGATCACTTGCGCTATCATCGTCTGAAGAAATTCCAAGGCCCTCGTCGGTAAAAGAAAATGTCTTTCCCTTGGGGAAGAGGGAAAAGTACTTTTCCAGGGTACCGAGCGACAGAGCCGGGCCCTTCTCAATCTCAGCGTGCACTTTCTCGTCTGCGAGTGAGTATGAGAGTATCTTGCACGGTCTGGCAGCTGGCGATGTATCGGAATCAGAGCTATCAATTCCAAAACCGTCAGAGCCAGAGGTAATATGGGGAGATTGATCATCTTCGTCGGACAAAAGGCCATTCGGTTTGCCAGCACGACACCTCTGCCTGACATTGGAAGCTGTCGCGCCAAAGATAACAACACCATCAGCTAGCGTCGAGCTCCTTAGCGTGTCCGCAGCCCTGAAAAACATTCTTGTAAGCCGGTCCTGCTTCTGCTGGCCACCAGGTGAGGCTGGTCGAGGACCCCCAGCATCGAGTTTAGTAGAGGAAATTCTCCTCAGCAGTGGCCGTCTTGGTGACGTGATGTTTATAGCTGGCGGTCGAACCACAGGGGGACCTGTTGCTTGATCGTTCTTTGCGCAGGTTGGGTCATCGCCAGAGCAGCCTTCGATAAAACAGGCCAATCCACGTACGATTCGCTCTCCCTTGAACCGATCAACACGGTCGCGCGCCCATTCCAAATGCTCCATTACAGCCTGAGCAACATTCTGTATAAATTGCAGATCATCGATCGATAGTCCATCGCGAGGTTCGTCACTGCAAACAGCGTATGTGCCAATTTTGTGTCCTTTTCTCGAGAATATTGGTACTCCGGCGTAGAATCGTAGTCCACCATCGGCTTGTACAAACGGTCGGGTCTGGAAGCGGGGATCGAGGCGACAATCGGGAACAATCATGCCGGCAGTCGTGTACGTCTCGCCGTCGGGGTCGCGGGCGGTACAGGTCTCCGTTAGAGCATGTTCACAGGGTCCCATGCCGCGCGACAAGATGGAGGTTCCGACTGATTGGATTCCGGTCAGCATATTGATCTACTGATAGCTGCAGGGTCTTGCTATGAGGCGGAACGGCCGGAATCACTCGCAGCACCCAAAAAGCAACTGCCAGTCCATCCTGGGGAAACTCTACGTACGAAACAAGTCATTCTTCGCGCCTCCATCCAGATCCCCCAGGCGTAGGTTGCGCGTCGCCTCTGCGATGACAGTCTGCGTAGAGGCATCGATAAGCGATATTAGAGCGTTCTGTGTATTCAGTCGCAGAACAGCCAACTGAGCGAATGCGCTGAGTGCCTTGTCGGACGAGGCCTGAGGCGTGTGGCCCGTCGACTCGCCCAGCGGGTGGTGCGAGGCCACGATGTTGTCGAGGTTGCGGGCGACCTTGAGAGAAGAGCCCTGAGCTACCTGCCAGCTCTGAAGATAGCCCTGAACCTCTCGATCTCGCTGCAGCTCTGAGGAGCTCGACATTGTGTCTGCCGGTGCATATCCTTGTGGTGTTGAAAGGTGTTAAGGTCGTAGGGCAGAGAGGCCCGTCACCAAGAAAAATAGTGTCATCACCGTTTTCCGCGGGCGCCCGTGAAATTGAGCCCAATTGCGTCACCCCCCTGTTCTCGGCACTTGGGTTTAAAATTACACCGTCCGACACCCGTCGTAAGAGGGTCTTTCTCGTCTAAAACGTTTCCAGAATAGTCTTATCGATGGTCCAGAACACAAGGCGATCCTGGGGTTGGGCACCAAGTCCCTGGATCTCTCGGCCGGGGGGGGTGGCAGGCTCGGATCCATCCGGATTTGAGATTTGTCAATTGAAGGTCCTTGGAAATTCTCCAATATTCCCATAGAAGGGCCATTAGATGGTCACCTCGAGAACGAATATGTGAAGTAGCACAGGTATGACAACATAAAGGCAGTCAGACGTGATGATGAAGACGCCAAGCCACCATCCAAACTCTGAGTTCAAAGACCGAACTAACTATTATTAGAAAGAGAGTTTGGCGTAAGCAATTCTTCCGTCAGACTTGACCTTGATAACGGCTAAATAATCCCAACCGGAGCAAAACTCCCCACGCGGTCATAGAAAAACTCAAGACACCAAGACGCTGTGGTCTTTGCAGTCTAATTATTAGTAAACCAGGGGATAAAAAAGAGAAATAATAAGACAATTATCTTCTAATACTATTAAATTACTTTTAATTTTCTTAGACTTCCAAGGCCTTAGATTTAATTACTCTTGCCCTAATAACTATTAAGGGTTCGTTAAGTATCTCATTTTTTCTTTTTTTACAACCGCGTGCTCCCTTACCCAACACCATCTCACCATACATTATTCCTTCAACATAGCTTCACAATCTATTCAATAGCGCTCATCCAAATACCTTAATGCTATAATAAAATCACGTTTGGCCTCCTGCCAATGTCTGCATCCCAATCATGGATACTACAAGCTCGCAAGCTTGCTATTAAGCACCCTTCTCTTATACGCATCAAGCATCGGGTTGAGCAGCAATTTGTGAGCGCAGCGTCGCAACAGCCCTGGATGCACTTACCTGGTTCTTCTATCTACTCTTCCAAAGGCAATACTTTATAGGTGTTGTTGAATCTCCATTAGTCGCCATTGGATCGGCTGCATTATCTGAGCATCCCTTTCTTGAACTCGTTCGAGGCATGCCTTGCTTGAACTACCTTTATTGTACGCCCCAATCTTGTAGACTAAAGACTTCTTGAAGGAAACAATGTAGTCTTCTTTCTTAGGTTTCAACTGTTTCTCCTATTAATGCCCGGGAGAAGGCCTCGGTGGCTCATCCTGTGTGGATAGGTCGAGTACGATTGAGGTGTAATCTTGAGCGATACTTTAATTTTCATGTGTACATCCCACAAGTCATGATCAAATTAAAGAGCTGATCCTCTATTTTGAGGGTTATAAAAGACTAACCCATCAACTTTAAAATGATCATACCCGAAAAGATAAAGTTTTTTCACTGCAATTTTAACCTGCCCCAAGAGCCTCCAGCAAGTCCTGTCAACCGAGTCCTCTACAGCATGGTCTATTCACCCCTTCAGTAGTTAGAGCCTTGACGAGCGTCAGCCGCCAATTCTGGGCTCTGTAGTGTAATGCTCGCTTACCAAAGATATGAAGTAGAGATTTTCTCCACCTCACATATATTGCATCATGTCTCTCTCTTCCTCTGCGAGCTAGATCAAGTTTGTCTTGGTAGATTGTTTGTGCCACTAATGAACGTCCTTGCTAGAGTCGCCAATGATGCAGGCCTGTCCGAGCTGAGTCGATGCCTTGGGAAGATTCCTGGTTACATATGCGAGCCGTCCGTCTATGGCCACAAGTGAACAGGGTGGTTTATCTCAGGGGTCGGATTGTGTCTTGGGTGGGTTACTTTTGAGAGCCATGGCAAGGCGGAGTGCAGATCTTATCAGAATTCCAGAATAGAACGCTACAATCCTCACTTTCCGCGAGCACTGCTTTGATCATTGGATTGACATGCAACTATACACGTATGTCGGAGTAAGCCAGATTCGGCGTAAGCTGGAGTTCGGAGTAAGCCAGAATCCAGAGCCTGATACGCAGCCAATGGGGATTTGCTGACCACGGCAGTCAGCATCCAAGCAGGTTTGCTGAGACCGAGAGATGTTTGGAGGCTTGGACTACTTCTTCTACAATTAAAGCGCATTTCATCCGATAGGTCAAATTCTATAATAGCCGGAAATAGTTGCCTACGGAGGGTCCTTGGCTTCCGATCTGCTGGCCGGTCTTGACGCTATCACCTGCATAGGGCGCGAAAAACAACCGAGATAGTTTGATCTTCAAGTTTGCCAAGCTCCGCACCTCGGAGAGAGTCATGCTAACTCCGGCCGCTTGTGCTTACTTAAATCCCCATGAGTCACGTCTTGCATGAAACACTCAGGTTCACATTTATCTCGGTTCTTTTGTGATCGTCATTATTATTCCAAAATGTCACAAATGCAGGCTGCAAACAGACTTTGGACTGCTTTGAGCAAGGGGCAGCAGTCCTTTGGAGCATGGCAGATGATAAGAGGGGCCAATGTCTCTCGAGTACTGGCGAGGACTGGAGTTGACTGGGTTCTTGTTGATTGCGAGCATGGAGACATTGATGGTACGTGAAGGATTTTCATCCCTCTTCTTTGGGTTGCTAACGAGTATTGCAGACGGGGCAATGCATGAGGCAGTGCCAGCCATCGCCGACGCAGGCGTATCTCCCATCGTCAGACCACCAGGCATGGAAGGATGGATGATTAAGAGTCAGTACTCCTCTTCTGATGATAAGCTACAAAGCTGACCGCCCCCAGGAGCCTTGGATAGTGGAGCCCACGGAGTAAGCAGACAAGCAACTCAGCATTTTTGCACCTCCTAACAAATTCAGGTCCTCATTCCTCTCATAGAAACAGTTGAAGAGGTTAAGAAAGTTGTCAAAGCCGCCAAATTCCCACCTCAGGGTCGACGGGGTTTCGGGTCGCCCTACGCTCAGCAACGATTCAACCCATCCCCAAACTTTATCGAATATCTCCACCAGGCAAATGATGCTACGTTGGTAATGGTACAGATTGAGACCAAGGAGGCACTAGAGGCTATTGACGAGATTGCGGCCGTAGATGGTGTTGACGTCCTGTTCATCGGCCCATTTGACCTCGGTAAGCTTCCCGAGTCCCCTATAGTTATTCACGAAAACTGATATTTGAAGGAAATAACATTGGTCACCCCATTGTTAGCCGCGAAATGGCCCCTCAGTTAAAAGACGCCATTGCAAAGGTCCTCGAAGCTAGTCACAAGCACGGCAAAAAGTGTGGCATCTATACGTCTAGTGGCCAGCAGGCAAACGTTTTTGCCCAGCAGGGCTTTGACATGATTAGTGTAGCAACAGACCACACCTCTCTAGATGATGTTGTGAGAGGGCATTTGAGTGTTGCGAGTGCTACGGCTAAACCCGACAAGGGCGTTTCATACTGAGGCAATGGCTTCGAAACGAATAGGGTTATGTAGATCGGCCTCAATCCAGGAGGATCTATTAGAGAGAAGAAAGACGTTGCATAGAATAAAGAGACGAAGCCTTGCTAGAAAGGAGGACTCATCACGCTTCCTCTCTTCTAGGAGCCGTTCTAACTCAATTCAAAGGTCTCAGGTCCTCCCAGCAACCCTCATCGCTCACGAGCTTTCTCATATCTCAATCCTACAGTCTTTAACACTAACAAAATCATCCATGATATACGTCTAAAGCCCGATATGGCATGATCCAATGCTTCACCCAGGTGTTACGCTGGGATGTCAGTTGGCCCATGTACGACTCCTGCTTATCGTTCCCCTAAGCTCCCCACAGCTTGCATCAGATGCTCTCCAACTCGCATAAGGGTTCTCCAACTTGCATTAGCTTCCCCTCGGCCTGCATCCATCTAATCTTTGAGAAGCTGACTCGTCTGCGAGACCGTTGCGATATAGCTCTCACTAAAATTGAGGATCGTCGGAGGAAGGAGGAGGGTCTGAGTCGAGAGGAAGTTAAGGATTGGGTCAAGGATCAGATATGTATGCTGAATCATGCTTCTTAGGAGATGTTTGAACGTGTTCCTAACTATGTTGGCAAGGAGATTCCTGAGGGTACTTTGAAGGGGTATCTTTCAGATGTATAGAATAGCTTTGGTGGCAACAGAGGTGATTTTAATGCTGAAGTTAACTACATAGCAGTTAGTCAAGTCAAGTATTCTAAGCGCATAAATATTTATTCAATCAATGCCGGGCTCGTCATTATCGTTTCATTTAGCTCTAGCCCTGACCTTGTTACCTACAGCCATCTCCATGGTCCAAGATGTAGAAGCATTCGGTAGCATCCACAGTCATCAGAACAAGAGTTTCCACCTTGCAGTCATTCGGTGCATCCTTCTACTCTCCAATATTGACCAGATTTGGCTAGGATCACTCCAACGGTCTGCATCGGCTTCAGCTTCCGAGCCTATGGCAAGCACACAACGGCTTACTCCAAAGCCGTTATCTACACATGCACCCCGCAGCCCAGCTCATCATCTGATCATACTTCATTATCCGGCAGATAAGACCTACATACTTAAATAGGAACCTTTGTCAGATAGACTCTGGTCTATTATTGTTCTAACTAGATATCAGTATGCGCCTCCACATTGACATCTCCCACTTCAACACAGGCCTAGTCCTGCTCGCCTTTGGAGCTTTTGCTGCGGTTATCTTCAGCCTCGTTCGAGCTCGGCTGGGGCGCGGCAAACTGCAAAATCCCGGCTATTCCCAACACCGGCAACATAAGTTAACAGCGAGAACGGCGAAAAATAGTGCCTCGGACTCAAGCTACACGAACGTTTTCCCTCCTTCACAGCGGGCCGCAGCCTTTTCCAGTGACCCTGAGGCAGATTTATCCTCCGGTAGCAAGCACGTCTTGGAGATGGACAAGGACTACAGACTTGCCAATCCTTCAAGCTACATCTTCAGCGGCTTCTCAATCAAAGAAATCCTTTCCTTGGGAGATTTCCCAGATTACGCAAAGCTATCCGGCGTTCCCCTACCGTCCCCTCTTCCAAACTTCAACATCGACAAAGCCGTCCCGCGGCCTTATCGACCTTTAAGATGGGTGTATCACCAGACCATGGGTAAGCAACAGACTTCAAGAAGTGGTATTGGCTGACTGAGACTTTGCAGCTTTCAAGAAGATGGATGCCGACTTCTGGATCGAGCTTGAAAGCACATACAGAGAGCGAATGCGACAACGCCAAGAGGTCTGCGCAAAACATGGCAAAGAGGTCATCCAAGCTCTACCGGGCTCTGAGCTCGCATGCAAAGAACTAATGGAGATGGTGATCCAATTCATATGCACACGTTATCCGAATCAGTTCCAACTCATCGGAACCACCTTGTTCAACCATATTCTTGGGACGAAACACAACCTCAAGGAACACGAACCTCTCCACATACTTCGCGACAATGTGCCTGAGGACTTTGCTATCACATTGAGGGATGAAAAGACAGGTCACTATGTCTTTAGAGCTGGCATCATTTGCTCATCTATTGGTTGGAACCTGGGGAGGAAGATGAACCAAGACCTTGATGTGATCCACGGACCGGTTCCGGAGTACAAGGAAAAGATGGCATTTAGCATGAATCGGCAAGTATCTAGATATTTCAGCTTCACAGCTTTAACTAATAACGCCTTACAGGTTCTTCAGCAAGATGCCCACGTCCAACCCCATACAAAGAGGATCATGGGGTCTCTCCCAAGGCCAACCGCTCTATCTACCAGGCGACCCAAGCAAGGTTAGTCTCAAGTACCGAGACGCACCCAACCCTTCCCTAAAGCCCGAGGACATCTTTTTACGAACCGACTGGCAGACACTACGTCGTCTTCCCCTTTCCGGTGCCGTCGTCTTCAACTTCAAAGTTCTATTCACGCCAATCACAGAATTCGAGGACGAACCGTATATACCGTCCCTAATGCTCAAGATCTTGAACGAGGGCAAGGAGAATCTGATGGAACATAAAGCGACGCGGCATGTGGAGCATGTTACTAAACCCACATTGGAGATGTATGAGCGTCGTCAAATTGAGAAGGGGTTGATCTCTCGTGACTGGGAACCGAGAACTTTGGATGAAAGTCCCTTCTTTCCTACGTGGGAGAATAAGTGGCGAACTAGTTGATGGGTTTGAAGTTGCAGGCTGATGACACTGATGTCAACTGTAACTCGTGGTTTTGGTAGTGGGTTGCTCAAACAAACCCCATAACTAGATCAACAACTTAAGAGTAAATCACCAACCCTATTAGCACACGCATTTGTTCATCACATGCCCCTCAGCAAAGCACAACCGTCTCCCATGTCGGAGCACAACCCTTCCACTTATGAGCACCCACATAACCAACTCTCACCCGACGAACAACACACGGACTTGGCCCATTTCTCTCCACCACCATGACATGCAACCGCCACTGATCAAAGTCGCGGAAGTACTTGGCAGACATTTTACGAGCGGTTCGGCCCGCCAGAGCGCCGCAGATGACAATCACCTCTTGCTTCTCCCCTGGAGGCAACGTGCCCTTGATCATGCCCATTTTCTCTCCGTTGGAATCCAGAACCATCATCTGTTCTACTAGTTCTCCTCGAGATGTAGTGAAGGTGTGTTGGCTTAGCATCACTTTAGCCACGGTGGTGTTGAATACCAAAGAGCCGGGGAGACCAGAAGCGACTTTGCAGGCCTCTGGGTTCAATGTGGTGTGAAGTAGTGTCTGCCACGGATTGTGAGGGCACTGTTTCCACGTGATGATGGTTCTCCAGTCGCCTGGGCGGAACTTTTGGCTGATATTTTTGATAGGCGGCACATCGTCTCTGTTTCTGAACTCCTCGATAGCCATCTCTCCCTCAACCCACCACTCCTGTGCCTCAACCTTCCGAAGGCCTTCCTTGGCATCTTGAAAGTAAAAGTAAACAAGACTGATGATGTGAAGACAATCTTCCTTGTCTTCTGTGATCCATTTGTAGTCCACCTTGCTGGGAGAGCTTGCCCAACTCCAGCTTGGAAGGTTCGTAGGGATTCCAGTTCTTACCTCGATGTTGTCAGAGGCAGTCCACATCAGAGCCTGCACGAGAAACTTTTCCGGAAGACAAAAGATGAGACGAGATCCTAGAACTTGCCCAAGAATGTTTCCAATACCGGAAAATGCATTCAAGACATCAGAGCCAAAAGAGAGCTGTCGTGAAGTGTAGTTTGCCACCCAGTCAAGGTAGTCTTTCAGAGTTGTGTTGTCCGTGATGTGGTAGTTGACACCTCTACCGTATTCAGGCCACCTAAAAAATCCAGGGAGCTCCCTAAACTCATCCTCAGGGGCGTTGCCTCTGTTGGTCCTTTGGTGTGGTGGGTAATGAGCAAGTTCCTCGCTTGCACATCCCAAGCAGCACTCGAACAAGGCCTGGTGCTCGGTGATATAGAGGCGGCGAGTAGATAGTACTCGTTCTTGAAAGGTCCATCCTCTGGTGTTCCAGATGGAGGTTTCGGCAGCAGATAACCCTTTTGGCTTAATTTCTCTCAACTCTACGTCGAATTTAGGAGCTGGCTTGTAGACGGATGAAACCCTCGGTCGTCCGACGAGACCCGGAAGTCCCCATGCTTCCTGTCCACTAAGAGCTGCCATGATGGTAAAGTTTGCACATCGATAGATCCTATCCATGCCACGTATCTGGCTGTGCTTCGAATCCGGGTCGTCCTGGATGATGCAGAACCGGTCGATCCAGAGATAGTTCTCGCCAAGCTGCTTGCATAGCAACATTGTGTCGGTAATGATGGGGGGCAAAGCAATCTTAGCGAGACCACCTGGCTTTTCCAGCGTCTCGCGGTTGCCCTTTTCAAGCTGTACACGTTCAGAGTCCTTTTCCGGCGGCCACCGATAGCTCAGTGCCACGTAGGTTAATGCAGATGATGCTACTTCGACATTCATGGTGTTCAAGTTGATCACTCTGAACCCGCGAGGCAATTCATCTACCGTAATATTAGTTGAGAGCTCAACGAACTTTGTCTCTTACGCCTGAGGAAGATACTAACCGAGCTTGGTTTCAATGTTCCTTCTGCACTCTGCTCCATGAATCTTCGCACAGCCTTGAAGCCACTGCTTCAACAATGAAACATCAAACAAGGGAACTTCCCATGGCTCCACGCTCTTCAGAGAGGACTGTGGGCCGTTGCGTTCATACCGGAGACAGAACTGAGGCGCCATTTCGAACTCTGACTTCTCACTTTGGGCTGTGTCGGTCACTGTTGAAGTCGCAGATTCCACCTTAACCACTAAACCCATGAGAAGGCGAACAGCGCTTTCGGATGGATCCGACGTGTCGATGCGATGTGAGATGGAATCAGATGGATCCCCAGTATCATGATCCAGAAAGTACGGTCCGTTGTTGCGAAAGAGAACTTGAGAGTTCTGAGGAATGCCCATCTGCGAGACCCGAGCGGTGATTGCTGTCATGGCAGCTTTACAAATCATGCACTGAATGCTTTCCGGTGCATTCTGGAGAGGATCAAAGCTTTCCGGATAAGGCCACCATTCAGCGTAGGAGTTGACATTGTCCCAGATCTGACAGCTGTCACAGAGGAGAGGATTTTTCGGTCGGGCGTCTGTTTCTTGAGCCATTTTTTCCGAAGTAGGTCTGTCTGAAGCACGACTTGAGATGAGAGGGGAAGAATCAGAGCTGAGTGCTTTTGCCGGAATTTTCAACTCCTGCAGATCGTCCGCCTTGGCCCAGGCCGAGCTGGATGACTGCATGACAGTTGGCCAATGAACAGCGTCAATGAACGCCTCAGTTTCCCTGTCTGCCTTGTATTTAGTCCTGCATCCCTCTCGACTGTTAACACTGGCTACGTCTGAGGGAGGCTTCCAAGGGCCTGCTGGCGTGTTGCGGCATCTTGGCCTTCGAGACTTGAAGTGCTAAGCAAGCAGGTCTGTTGGTATATTTCGACAAGCTTTTCTTTCATATCTGCCGCTATTCAAGCCGTAAAACCGAATGTAACAAAATCAATTATTTCTTGGATACAGTCTATTCGCTTCTTAGTTTCTCAATTTCTCCCATCATAGTTAATCAATGATGATTGTCGTTGTAGGTCAACTCCGAGAACTCCGACGTGAAATTACCGCATTAGGAACTCATGACGGAAACTCCGCCGGAGCACGGATATGTCGCTCCGATAACCCCTTGGAGATATTCAGAGAAGGATTTGAAATACTCGTGGAATGATGATTACAAATTATTTGCGTCCGGCCTATGCCATATTTAACGTTATAAACACTCATCCAGCAGGGTACCTAATATACTTAAACGCCCTCAGTCACTATCGACACTTCCATTAGAACCATGCTTAACTCCCGTTGCCCCCAGATTCATCATTTTATCATCCACATTAGTCTACGAATAAACAAAGCATAACCCAAAATGTCTACTCAACACACGGCAAGATCAATCCTCGAATCCTTCTACGCGGCAGAACGCATCTACATGTCTGCCCCACCCAAAGAACGAGACTTTTCAGGCATGGCAGCCACACTAGCACCAGACGTCCACCTCGAACAATCATCCGGACTTCCCTACGCAGGAACCTTCAAAGGACCTCAAGGCTTTCTGGACTGGGCCAAGAGCATGGCCGACTACTTTGACGTCGTCGATGTGCAAAACCCCGAGATCTTTGAGAGGGAGGGATCGGAACGTATTGTTTCACTTGGAAACTTGCACTTGAGAGTTAGGAAGACGGGAGAGAAGCTGTATTTTCCTTTGTGTCAGGTTGTTAGTGTTGATTTGGAGGCTGGGGTCATTACTTCCATTCAGCCGTTCTACTGGGATGTGTACGAGTTGAATCGGGCTATTGGGCACAGGCAGTAGATGCAGCACAGTCTCTGGGTTGAAACCAAGCTCAACGACTCAGGACATTCCTTGCTCTAGCGAAAGGGACAACAAGACAGCACATGTTACTAGCCTCGGCTGGTTTTGGACAATTTTGTGCATACCGGATAACACAATCGAGACAATCAACTCAAGGCGAGTCTTCCGGCCACAACATAGACAATACCGTGGCCCATCACCACTCCCTCATCGGGCAACCCGTATCTCGACCGGATAATTATGCCGATATTCTTAATTCATCCCAAGTCTAGCATGTCCAGTCTTGGCCTTCCTAATCCACCATCCAGACAATCATGCCCCACTCCGCCACCACGGAACCATCTGATAAGGCAGTTTACCGCGATCTCATCGTGCAGCTATATAGACATAGTATCGTGAAGAATAGCAGGTATCCTTGTACTTATTGTCACTTGTGTTGATCTCGAGTACTACTCTCTTTCCATGTTCGAGCCACTCTACCTTCAATAATGAGTCAATCCACTCCATCAACCAACCTCTTCGATGTCAGCGGCATTGTGGCCGTGGTGACGGGTGGAGGCAGCGGTATGTCCAATTCCTTTTTAAAATTGTGACTCGGTCATTCCTGTTATGAGGTTATCTCGACTTCAATCTCCTCTATGCCCGAAACTGAACCTTGCTAACAGGTCTCGGACTCTTCATGACGCGCGCCCTGGCTGAAAATGGTGCAAAGAAAGTCTACATCATCGGCAGAAGAAAAGAAGTCTTGGAAAACGCAGTAAAGGAGATTGCAAGTCTACTCCTTGTTCGACAAGAGTGCCACCCTGCTAATACGTCTCAGGGTCTTGACAACGTCATTCCAGTCCAGTGCGACGTGACAAATAGAGACAACCTCAAAGCCGCGGTAGCATTCATCGAGAAAGATATCGGATACATTAACCTTCTCGTCGCCAACTCTGGCACCTCTGGTCCTTCTGGAAACGTGCCTCCAGGGGCGACTATCGCCCAAGTACAAGAGACCCTCTTCGACATCCCAATGGAGGATTTCACAAACACCTACCACGTGAACTGTACTGCGGTGTTCTACACAACCATTGCTTTCCTCGGACTTTTGGATGAGGGCAATAAGAAATCCAACTACCAGGGCGGCAGAAGTCAAGTCATCGCCACCAGCAGCATCGGAAGTTTCAACAGAAAGATAACAGCAGGATTCGCGTACGGTACCAGCAAGGGCGCCACAACTCTGATGATGAAGATTCTAGCCACATATCTAGTGCCCTACAGAATTCGGGCAAATGTTCTCTGCCCAGGGTGTAAGCATTCCTTCGCATCTCAAAGAGGCATATCTGACAGGTTCAGTGTTTCCAACTGATCTTACAGAGAGCTTGATCAAGGGTGATGATCCAACAGCTGAAGGTGCCTTTCCTATGGATCAGATACCGGCTGAGAGAGCTGGTAGACCAGAAGATATTATGGGACCGTTGTTGTACTTGGCCTCGCGCGCGGGAGCTTACTGCAGCGGTAACTGCGTAATCACGGATGGTGGCCGTCTGAGTGTTACTCCTGCTACATATTAGTGGCGTATTGAATATATTAATTAAGAAATCTTGAAACTAAAAAAAACAGACCAGGAAAAACACATGTAGACTACCAAGAGTGCAATTGCCTGCTCCCCAAGCCTGGAGGAAGGGGTCTATACGCAGAACAAATCACCGGGCGATCAACAATATTCATGGGAGGTAAAGACAAGCCAAAGAATCAAGTTGATTAAAACAGAGAGTATGAAAGCAATACATCCAGCCTAATAAACTCGTCTACTCGTACTTCCGCGTAGGCCGGATGCCCAGCCCACTCTTCTCATACGCCATATCAATCATCCTCATATGCCCAATCGAATCCTCCCCAGACACCCAAGTCTGCGTCTCACGACCCTTGACCTTGTTGACAAACTGCTCAAGCATATGTCGATACGAAATCCAAGTGTCCTCCCCTAGAAAGTCAGCAAATTCGCCACCCGCCTCTTTAAAAGTGTATGCCTTGTGGGATTCCTTCTCTTCCCATGTCTTGATCACTTTTCCGTTGGAGCGGATGGTGTATCTGTCCTTGATGTCGATGCGGTGCCAGACTATACCATTAAGAAACCCATAGAGTGTTAGTTCCCGTTTCAGAACCTTTTCTTGTCCAGTTGGGAGAGATTTATCCGGGATGATGACTTCCTTGTTCGTGACAGTCACACTTGAAGGAAACCAAATGCTGCTACCACGAACCGTACTCTCGGTCTCAGCGATAGCTCCGTTGGGGAAGCGAAACTTTGCTTTGAAGGCAATGTCACACTTTTCTCGTCCTTCGCCTGGGAATGTCTGCGTCTCACAACTCAAGCACTCAACTGGCTCAGCTCTAAAAAGTTGACGTATGGCAGCAAAATTGTAGGTACCCATGCAAATCATAGCACCACCAGAGAGATTGTAGTCAAAGATGATACCATCCTTGCTTGTAAAGTACCACGGAAGCATAGACTGAGAGTGAATGTGTTCAATCTCTTCAGGATTGACAAACGACAAGAAGTACTGCCATGAGGGGTAGAACAGGGTATGAAACGCCTCGAGGACAATAGGAGCGTTGGGTTGAGAGAGTTCAGGAAGGTTGAAGAGCTTTTCAGCTTCATGGGCATTGGATACGCATGGCTTCTCAACGAGAACGTGCTTGCCTGCCTTGACGCAGCGAACAACCCATTCGTAGTGGAATGAAGTGGGAAGAGGAATGTAGATGGCGTCAATGTTCTTGTCGTCGAGCATCTCTAGTCAAAGCATCAGACCATGTCACGAGCAGGAATTGCTTCAAAACTCACCTTGGTATGAACCTTTGACCTCCGGGATATCGTTGGCTTTGGCGTATTCCTCGGCCCTCTTGCGATCACGGGCAGCTACAGCCTGGATAACGATTTCGGGATGTGACTTGGCTGGAGTCAGGAGGGACATGTGTCTGGTTTCTGTTAGCCTTTTTATCTCAGGTTTGATCTGAGAGAGGTTGCTCTTACGCAACGTTTGCAGCACCCAGAATGCCCAATTTGATAGCATCGTCTCGTTTAGGTACCACAGTTGGGTAGAAGGCTCCCACAAGTCGGCTGATGATGGATGCCATGTTGTCAATCTAAAGAGATATCAGTATTCATCGACGAATTTTCAGCATCGGGGGTTCGCATACCACTTAGCATCTGTTGGCATTAACGTGGAATTGTTGGAAAGGAAGAGTTCCGCGTGTAAAGCGGAGCCACCAGAGAAGACGAAATGAGAGAGATAGAGCGAACTGGCGGGAGGAAGAGCGATGACCAAAAAGCCTCTTAAGTAGGACATGAACACGTAATGGAATTAGTAAACTTAACGCCGTTTTTCTTCTTTACTACATCTTCACATCGTCACCCTGACACACGATCCCCTCCCTGTCTGATACTCTCCCATAGAAGCAATCACATTAGCATTTTCCCAGGAGGGAATAGTGTATCTACAATCAGACGCAATTAGCATTCTCCTAATATGGTCTAGCATTGAATTCCAGCTTACAAATTGAACCACGGTTTGATGGATCCCCGAACTCGAAAGCCTCCGGTGTGGTGACTCGGAGGGTTTCAAGCCAACCACATAGAGGCCATGACCTTAGCAAACGAGTGACCCAAAGCCCCAGGGTTTGCTGGAAGTTATCAACCGTCCGACCGGGGTTTCTCACGCCCCCTGCCAGGCTTCATCTGGTCTCTCCTGACTTATCTTCCTCCACACATCTCTCTGCATGAACGCCATTAGCATTTCCCCAACTAGGAAACATTCCCTTAGCAATGACTTCTGAATCCAAGCCTCGATCTTTTCATTTTGTCAGCGTCAGCAATCCATCCACCTCCAGCATCTCTCGACAAGGTCGGTCTTTTGTCACTGGTAATGTCCGAGCTGGCTCTTCCTGGTCTACCAAAAGTGCAAAGCCTCAAGACAAGAGAAGGGCCAAGAGGATAGCACGAAGCACAGCGGTAGTTCCATCGACAGGCCGAGTTTTCCGCTTACAGACAGATCAAGATGGCCCACCTCCTGGCCTCAAGGTAGGAGAGAGACAAGCGCCAGAAGTGTTGCTGGACTTCTGGGTTACGAAGTCTTTGCGTATTATATCACCAAGGCCGCCAGAGGTCTCTATCTATGGTGCCAATGATGAGGACATTCATACCTTGTTAACATACTGTTCGTGACAGACACCCCTTCCTCCCCCAGCCCTTACACCCATGCACAACTACCTCAAGTACAGCGCTAAGGCTTATTATGCAGTTGATTCGATTCTGTGCCCTGTAGCCGCAGCCAACATTTCCAAAATTGCTCACGAACAACTCAAGAACGACTATATCAGACCGTCTCTTCATCATGCCGCGTCTACGCATGCAATTTTAGCATTCACGGCTCTTCGATTATCCATGGCACGTCCAGATGTACCCTACTACGTCAGATTTGCTGAACGCCAAAGACTACTTGCCATTATGGCAATGCGGCGGAGCTTGGAGCATTCGGATGAAGCAATATGCAATGAGAATATTACGGCCGTGTATAATCTCATTTGCTTTGAGGAGACCTTGTTTCTTCCCTCTCTTTCTCACTCTCAGAACAAGGCATTGCAACCTGATTATACGCAACTCAAGGCTCATATCAATGGCCTCAGACAAATGGTTGCTCTACGGGGGGCTTCACAAGTCCCTATCGGCGATCAGAGCCAGGGGGGAGAACCAATTCTCATGAAGCAAGTTCATCTTCCGCATGAGGCTTCAATAACATCGCTAATTTCTCGACCGCACAGTGATCCCACATCAGGCAGCCTCGCGTTACAGACGAAACTAGCACTGCCCAGAGGCCTGATGAAACAGATCTACAGCTACCCAGAGTCATCTTTCTTCTTTACCGAATCGACTCTCAAGGTCTCCAGCTGGTGCAAAGCCGGTCTCCATCACGGGCTTCGCGAGTTCCTAACAACGGCCGACTGCCTCTTAAAAGACACATCCGCCTGGCTTTGTCAGCCCGACAGCTACAAGTGGGACTTGCTAGGCGTTCAAAGCCTATACGGCTTGGCCATTGAAATGTTTCCACGATGGCAGTATGAAGCATCTTCTAGGGCAACAAACGCGGATCAGCTGGTGGCCTTATTTACAGCCGTGCTCATCTTTTTTATCAGCAACAACGAGCAGCTCCTGGATCATATACCCATGCATTTGTCAGATATCAAATATCTGATGTCCGATCCAAAAGTTTGGCCCATCATAAGGGCAGCCGGACTAGATTTGTGGTTATCGTTTCTTCTTGTGCTCTCATCAAGCCACCAGGCGGCCTACAGGGACTCTTTCTTCAGGATGCACGTCGACATATTAGAGGCTCATGAACCCAAGATTTACTCAGTTGAAGAGTACATCCAGAATCTGAACGGCACATTATGGCTCCCTCAACGTCTGGACAAATATGCCAAGCAGTTGTGGTATAGGACAGAGGGTGAGGCGGAATAACAGTGGTAATGCAAGGACAGCACGTATGATAACCAGATATATTGAAGCATTTCAATCCGGGTGTGAATCATTCGTATCTCCCCGATCTCGGCGATCCTTCTTGGCTTTATTCGGACTTGATAATCCGAGCTGCATTCACGTCACGTCAGCTGATTCCGATGCATTAATAACTCTCTGATTCGACGATTCACCTTGATTCTGTCTCTCAATTCTTCGTAAATATCTGTATCTACAATCTCACATCACCTCTACTATCCACAAGCTCCTCTAGATCAACATCACCATGGCATCATCAACCCAATCCAAGGTCGACATTCTCCGCGAGAGACTAAACACAGCCAAGCCAGCAATCGCCATGGCCGCCCATAATCCTCTCGGTGCCAAATTGGTAGAAGAAGCCGGCTTTGGGGCAGTCTGGGTCAGCGGGTTTGAACTCTCAGCTTCATACGCTGTGCCCGACGCCAGCATATTACCCATGAGCACCATTCTCGAAATGACACGCGCAATGGGAGAGGTCCAAAATCTTCCTCTTATCGTCGATCTTGATACTGGCTTTGGCAATGCGGTTAATGTTGCTTATTCTGTTCCTCGCTTTGCTGCTGCGGGGGCAACGGCCGTCGTCATCGAAGACAAGGCCTTTCCGAAAGACAGCAGCTTACGGGCTGGGGGCCGTCACGCCTTGGTTTCAATCCCAGAGTTTCAGGGTAAAATCGCCGCCGCAAAAGCCAGCCCAGTACTTGTCATTGCTCGAACAGAGGCCTTGATCGCTGGGTTGGGAGAAGAAGAAGCCATAAAGCGTGCTACAGCCTACGCTGAAGCCGGAGCAGATGCGGTACTTGTTCACAGCAAGCAAAAGACCCCGGATGAGGTCCTGTCCTTTTGTAGGGCGTGGCCGGGGACTGTGCCCCTGGTAATAGTGCCAACCAGCTACCCGCAACTGTCATTCGCTGAGGTGGCAGCGCTTGACAAGGTTGGGCTGATCATCTGTGGCAATCATGCTGTCAGAGCAGCCGTGGCGTCAATGAGGCGCACGTTCAAGCACATTCTTGAAGATGGAGGCATTGGTCGAGTTGAAGAGGAGATAACTCCAGTATCTGACATCTTTGCACTCCAGGGAGATGATTACATGCGTTCAGTTGAGAAGGACTACCTTCGCTAAGTGATTGAGCACCCTGAATAGTGAGCCACCTCACAAATCATGATAGCCTACTAGTCAAAAGACAATCATATCCAGTAGTCACATTACATAGAACAGTGCAGGCGTCAGATTAAAGTTTCATATCATTGTATTGACAAATAATAGAGAATATTTCCTCAGAAGCAGCCCACAGGCTAAAATGTAGAACTCAGACACCCTCCCATGCAAGACATCCTCATGACATGAACTTTTTAGGCAGCAACACCAGCAAGGAAAGCGGTGATGGGGGTGAGGACAGGGGCAAGGACAGCGTTGCTGAGGTCGGCGATCAGAGGAGTAAGAGCAGCAATCAGGCCAGGGACGATGTCTCCAACGATGCCAACGACAAGAGTGAGAACCTTGGCGAGGATCTGGAAAACGGAGTGGAGGATGGAGATGAGCTGGGGCTGGAGACCGGTGGCGGCGACGATGGACTTGACGGCGGTGAGAACCTCGGAGACGAGGACGACAACGTTGCTGAGGACGGCGCTGACGTCGACGTCAGCGACCTTGAGGCCGGTGGTGCCGGTCAGCTTGGTGACGACCGAGGTGAGCTCGACGTGGACGGCCTCGAACAGGGGGACGGCCTGGAGGGCAGCGGCGTCCTTGGTGAGGGCACCAGACTTGACCTTCTCAACGATAGCGTCTAAGATGTGTCAGTCTACACTATTCGTATGGGGGATGGGATGTCACATACTGATACCGGTGGTCTGGGCGTTGACCTTGTGAACAGTAGTCTTGAGAGTAGTAATCAAGACCTGAGGATCGGCGATGGCACGCTTGACAGGAACCTCATCAACAACCTGCTTGACGCCAACCTTCTTGGTGACAATGCCAGTGACGGAACCGGCAACACCGTTGACCTTTGCAACAGCATTGTTAACCTGAGGAACAGGGCTAGCAATAGCCGAGATGGCCAGAGCAAAGACGGAGAAGAAAGTAGCCTTCATTTTGAAAGAATTAAAAGAGTAGTCTTAAAAAGAGTGTGGTTTATAAAAGAGTGTGGGTTGGTAAAAGAGTGTGATTGGGCCGAAGCTGGAAGATGTTGAGCTGAATGAGGATGATGAGAGACTGTTAGAAATTGCGGGATCAAGTAGAGATACTTATACACCTTTTCAGAGTATCACTGGGCTTATGACGAAGGGTTACAATGACCTCAAATTGTCAGTGTAGATGCTCCGCTTTGGTGGTTTTTGCCGATCGCTCTCTTACCAACGAGTCTAGGAGTCTAGCGTCGAGTTCCGAGCTTTCACTAGTGTTTTTCCCCCCGTCTGTTTTTGACTCGTTTGGATCTACATGAGGTGGACGCTTAGAGACGAATCCGGTTGGATGAAATGGCTTACTGATTATGAGTTTAGAGCAAGAGTTCTCCTTCTCTTGAAGTTCCTATCAGGTATCTTTTGTGAAGTCATCTATGTTTCCAACGGTTCCCAGCTTGGACTCGTCGGTTTCTGTCAGATACCCACGGAACTTTCCGCTGACTGCACATCATCATATCCCCCCTTCCTTCAGAAGCATCAACGTCGCACCAAAACCTCCTGTCAATCCTCATTGGATGCAACCATCCCCAGTCCCTAAAACGTCATCTCCCCCCTGGTAGTAAAATGAAACCATGTCATGCAACCGTGGCTGGGGAGAAACGGTCTGAAGATACCCCTGCTCCTGCCCTGTCGATCTTTTCTATTTCTTGGCTCGGCAGTCACCCTATTTCTTTTGATCATCGCTACTAACTACGCAGCCGGCTCTTATTTTCAATGGTCGAAACAAGTCGGTCGAAAGGGTTAGAAGAGCACTGCTGATCCCCCTTTGTAATTGCAGGTCAAGATGCAACATCACGATGGTACTCTAGAGTAGAATACCACGCTGCCCAACTCTCCTCCCAACATTTACGAGTCCTTCCATACTTTCTTCATACCCATCAGAACATGTCTCAACCGTATGTGGCTTTTCTTATTCAATCGTGGCTTATCTTTTGAGTCAACAACGACTGCCCCACGTGGTGGCGCTTGGCATCAACTAGAGTCGATCGACATCTTGGAGATCTAAGCCCGGTTTCTTGGTTGGCGGTAGGTTCGCGGCCCGGGAGATGACTTTCAATAGCTTGGGGGGAATCGTTGCTGATCTTGTGCGTCACTCTGTCCGATCATGTTCGGGAAAGGAGGCTTGAATAATAATCGAGAGGCCCTAGTATAAGGTCTAGTTGCTCCTGGTAGAGAGGATTTTTCTTATTAGCTTGCATGGGGATATTAAACATAGGGGCTCACTGTTTACCCAACTCGGCCTTGACATGCTCCAGCTCCTTGAAGGACAGACACTCACACAAGTGCCTGACCGCATTGAGTCGAAAAGACAGCAACCCAAGAATTATCAGGGTCCCATTCCAATACGGCTTGTGGAATTCAAAGACTATATTTATGAGACTTCCAAGCCGTGTGATGATGTTGTAGTGAAAGCTCCTTGTGACCAGAACAACCAACTGGCGAATAAATGACGATGTACTATAGAGAACTCATACTGGATAAAATAACAAATCATTTCCCACCCTAGAGAGACTCAACATGATGACCCCTCGCATTCAAATTCTTAAGCAAATCCATCCAAACCCTTCTCTGCATATGCAATCCACTATCATCAGAAACCCATCCAGGAACAAGATATCTATCACCAAATTAGCCTTCTACCCCTATCCAACCCAGGGAGCACTCACTCTTTAATCTCACAGTCAGATACATACTTCCCATGGCTCTCCGTCCCAGCAACTGCAGCGTGCAAAAGAGTCCGGCTACCCTGTTCAGGAGTCCGTCCAATGAAAAGCCTCAATAGGAGAATCTGATACTTCATGAACCCACGAGCATTGCGGTTGAGTTCTGTCTTGCAAAGACCAGGGTTCAACACATTAATGACCACACCTGTCTCGGATAGTGGGAAGAGTAATGCCAGATGTCGCGTTGCGTATATTTGCAGCAACTTGCTCAAGGGGTATCTGTTCATGATCAGCCCGGCTTCTCTATAGGTTAGCTCTGATAATTCTTACCGACCAACCATATCCGCTTCCTTTGTGCTCAACGCATCAAACAAGTCACCGTTATGCTTCTCCAAAACCCCTTCACACTGAAAACCAGTCAAGCTCGAGACGATAACCAAATGAGGGTTAATCGAAAACATCCTAGCAGACTCTTGAAGTTTCGGCATAGCCCGGATGGCGAGCAACATCGTACTGAGGACATTGACAGTGAGAGTCGTCTCAACACCCTCAGAGAGTGTGTAATCAGCAAGTGCAACAGAAGCATTCTGAATCAATGCATCAATCCTATCCAGAGTCTGAAGCTTCTTTGCAAATTCTTCAACTGAGTCTAAAGAGGCTAGATCAAGATGCCAGACTTGACAAACACCTTCTCGGCCAGTTTCTTTGGTGATAGCTGCAGCTGCGACGTTGCCTTTTTCGATGGATCTAACACCAAGGATGACGGTCTTGGCTCCAAGCTTGACCAGTGTCTTGGCGCATTCGAATCCGAGGCCGGTGTTTGCGCCTGTGACGATGTAGGTTCTGCCCGTGACGGTGGTCTCTGTGGGGACGAGGGGGAGGTGAGTCCACTGTGCGCGAACAAAGTTCCAGAAAGTCATGGTGATAGATACTTTGAGTTATTGAGAAAAGATATTTGGCGGAATCAAGGGTTGATAAGGGTCACTTCTTGCTTCACACATTCCCTCCAACTCAATCGCAGACTCTCTCATTTATATACCTCCAGCTCCCCTCCCTCAGTTCGACACATCTTAGACCCTCAGCCACACAATCTCTACGGACTTTGCCTAACCCCGATAACTCGAAGCTTTTGATGGATGTTAATACTCATCACGAAACTGGACTCATGGTTTGGTAGATGCGCCAGGGTATCTCGACCAACCAGAGATCAACTTCCTAAAACGGAAACACAGCCACGATCCCGCCAATCTCCGTAATCTCCAGCAACGGACAATTGTAAAAGTCCAGCCAGTGGCATATACATCACGAGATCTGTTTTTGTCTCATTTGTGGCGCATACTGAACCATTTGAGCTGAATGATGGGACCAAGTTCCCAAGGCGCGTCTGTCGGGGCGGGAGGGGGAGGCCTTGGTGTGACATCAACTAAACGGGCTCGTGGTCCAAGAAAAAGGTCATACTTTGCCAGCACTCTTATTTAGTCCGCAGAATTAGCATATAGGTAAAGCATATGATTATAAAATAAAGCTGTTATATAAAGTTTAGAGTATAATTTATTTATATTCTATTTTTATTCGTTTATTTTACTATAAATTCTGCCTCTATGGCCTGATATTCTTGTTCTGGGTGACGGGGACAGAGAAGTTGGTTGTCCAACAAGAGATGTATCGCGGCTAGCATGCAACAAAGGACTCAATTTGATCAAACAACATGTTTCTCTCATAAACATACCACAGCGATTGTAAACTATTTACACAGAAAGAGACCCCATCCCAATACCGCATCCCCAGCGCGTATACACTCCTCTCCTAAGCCGGCCTGATACCCTGCGGATTCCAAAACACATCATCAGGATCAAACTCCCCCTTCAAAACCCTCAACCTCTCCAAATTCCCGCCATAATACAACCTAGCAGCCGTATCCCCATCCAACTGCGTATCAAGATAATTAGCATACATACCCCACTCCCCATCAACCATACTCGACGTGACACTCTCCCTGAACCGTCGGAGGAGCTCGAATCCTTCGGGAGGGTATGCGCCGTTGGTGCCGCCGTCGGAGAATTGGTAGAGGAGGAGTTTGTCGCGGTGCGGGAATGCTGTATCTGAGGGGGCCTTTTCCGAGATGGCTGAGTTGGGACCGCCGAAGAGGTCGAGGAGGAGGTACCACGATTTTCGCGCCAAGGGGTCTCTCGCATTAGTGAAGAGAGCGTTGGCGAGGGACTCGACTTGGTGTCTCGTGAGAGCATGTGTCATAAGACTAGTCGTGTAGAACGTGCTGTGCTATCATACTGTCAGTCCCCGATCGCAAATTGTCAGTTAAAGTCTCACCCTGTCATACGGACGTCTCTGTACAATCGATTGTCCATCAGAGAAATGTCCCACGCTCTCAATCCAATTCATAGTCCTTGTCTTTGAGACCTGCACGTTAATCTCTCCCAAAAGCGGTCGCAGAGCTGCATTCAGACCTTCTAGACTACCATGGTAAAGACCCTGGATCGTCTGACCTCTCGGTCCCATATAGATCTGCATGTTCAACTCCTTCGGGGCATTGACTCCAAACTCTTGAAAGGCCAATATCCCCTCAACAGCTTCTTCTTCTGTCCAGTCGAGATCGATGCTGAAAGATGTGAGCACTTCAGGTGCCGCAAATGTCATAAAGTCAAGTTCAGCGACGATCCCAAATGAAGACCCGGCGCCTCGAAGTGCCCAGTGGAAATTGGGTGTATCCCACACCGAGCTGTGCTTTATCGATCCGTCCGCCATAACCACCGTCGCTGCGACGAGGCGGTCGAGTGTGAGACCGTAGGTACGTGAGGACATGCCGTAACCGCCGTGTAAGGCGTGGCCGGTGATGCCGACACTGCATTTGTTAGCTGCGTAACAATGTACAGGTGTCAGACCTTACCCAGGACAGGTCCCGTGGGGTAAAGCTCTGCGATACGCGTTGTTGAACAGTTCGTTGGCGACGTGGCCAAGTCGTGCACCGGCCTGGATGGTACAACTCATATCCTTGTTCAGAGTGACCTTGTCCATTGCGTCCATGACAACGACCAAGTGTCCATCTTCACCACCGAATCCGAATGATCCATAGCTGTGTCCTCCGCTCTTTGCGCTAACCCTGACTCCATGTTGTCTAGCGCACTTGACTGCATCTTGGATATGCTTGATGGTTGTCGGGATCGCGACCGCTTCGGGGATGTATGCTAGACGAAGGTTGTATGGTTTGGTGTCTTGTATCCACTGGCTCGAGTTCTTCGCTGCGTAGGGGACTGACGCTGTAGCTAGGCAAGACGTGAGGGCATCTGGTGGACCGTAGAAGGGGGTGCCCAGGCAGAGGCCCGAAGAGAGAACAAAGACGAGAAGAAGAGCCTGAAAGGCCATCGTGTTGGTGATTGAGATCTGAGCCTGTCGCTGATTGCAAATCACCTCTCACACTCCAGGAAGAGTGGTAGACGATACTCCCCGCTCATCTTCAAACACAGAAGATCCAGCACGGCAATTTATACCCGTCCACCTCTCAGCGACAACGAGAACCATTGCGCGAGATTCCCAAATTGAGCGACCATGGCGTTTTACGAGATCCAAAACGGGGTTCACGAGAATGCAGAAAAAAGGGGGTGTTCAATATCGAGGCCAGTTTCTAATTCCGAGAAAGCATCGCACAGCGGGTGATTAAAGAGTAAATACCCATGTTGATCTCGGAATCGGTGCGAGGGTCGCGGGGACAGTGTTTTGCCAGTGATGGCTTGGGGATGAGCTTGTCTATATGTAGGAGAGTCACTTTCGGGAGATCGTCAGCTAGAGGTTCCTCTTTGCCAAGCTAGTAGATGATCTTTTCTTCACGTAGTATCCATCTAGTTGATCTCTCCGATGACGCATCAACTCAGTTCAAGTTACAGACGTCAAGAAACAACACGCTCCTCTTCCCATCAAGATCCCGAACCTCACAACACCAACGCAACACAAAAACCACGTACACTCTCTCTCGTCCAACCCAAAGAACCAACCAAACCTCCCCTCAACTCAATATCCGAAACGCGCATTCTCTTGGTTCCCTCCGTACAAAGACTCGGCAGTCAGCCGCCCTCCCACCGCCCGCGTTTCATGTTTCCTGTGTGTACGCGCAACCACACACAGCTGGCCTCTCGCGCGCGCCTATTCGACCAAGAAACCCCTCCTCCCCCTGGTCTCCCGTCATGCCAGGTACCGAACGGCGCTACCGACGCAGACTCTTTCCGAAAAGTCCGGGACGGCGAAAGGGGAATCTCTCTTCTTATTGGAACACGTTTGGTGTGGGTGACAGGACGGGAAGAGGGAGGGGGGGGGAACGGTTGATGACCCGACTGGGTTACTCTTTTGCGAGCGGAGAAAAAAAGAAAAAAAACGGACCGCTTCTGTTGAAAAGTCTAGATTTGAAGCTTACGACTCAGATTCCAAACTCTTGGTTTCTGCATATTGGTACTCAACCAAAGTCCCTCAGCCCAGACAAAACGTACTTCTCACGCCACGCATTGGACAGCGGTGTGAATGTACACGTGCCGAGGTAGTATTCACCAGCCAAGACTTTGCACTTTTTTCCCCTGACGCCAGTAAGAATGCAGTCATCATGAGAGAAATGGCTCACCACTTGTACAAGCCCATTCTACCCGCCCAGTGCCTGGTACCTGAAATCTGCTCAAACGTAAGCCTAATCGAATCATGAGCATGAAACCCCAACAACTGAAGGATCTCAATGAACTGTTCCTTATACCCAGCTTCCTCTTTCGAAACAATGCCTCATGTAAAGTACAGCAAACATTGCGTCCCAGCCCTAGATCGACAGAACCTCATCCCTACCTACAAGGTCCATCCCAAGCTGCAAACAGATGAACCTCTCAAAAGTCGCTCTCTCCATGCAGTGCTCTCTTCTCTTCTCTCCCCCGCCCTTTTTTGCTGTCAGAGTCGGGTCACACAAAGAAAAACCCACATCCCGTCAAAATTGCTGACGTACCTTTGCCACATAACGCCCCCCTCCGACTCTTTTTTACTTTTCTTCTCTCTTTCTAGTGTCGAAACAATGGCTGGTCCCATGAAAGCCGGTTGAAACAATTATCCCCGTGTGAAACAGGGACAAACGACCTACCAAATCCTTCCCGTGAATCCTTCCCTTTCAGCCTCAACGTGCCCCCCCCCTGTCTCTGTAGTATCGAATGAATGGCCCCATGCCCCCATCTGAACTCATCCCATCTTCTCTCACGATTCTCAAGGACCAATCTCGAACTCAGACGGTGTCCGATCTGGTCCACACCCCAAGTTTCTTTCTGCAAGTCGCTGTTGTTCCCCCCTGCAGGACCTGCACGCTAGCCAGTTGGTCGGTATACCGTAGCGGAGCAGCACGTCTCGTCAAGAGAGCACCACTTATTCATGCAGGCTATTGTTTCCCTCTCTCTCTCTCCGTGTGTGTGTGTGTGCCTCGCTCTGTCAGTGCCATGGCGGTTTCGCGCCGGTGCCATGACCGTGATTCATTGTCACTCCGACCCTCCATCTCAGGTATAAGAAGACCTCTTCTCCTCCTCGAGGGCTCTCTTCTTCTTCCCTTTCTTCATCATCACACACCAGCAACTCTCTCACCACTTTCCTTCAACAACAACTTCAAGCTTTGCAAGCTAGCCTTCAAGCTTCTTCCTTTCCTTCACAAACCAACCTTCTCTTCTTTGAAAGCAACCTCGACAACTCTCGAGCAGGAACGCTTTTCTCCCACTCTCTTCTTCAGCCAAACAACAAACTTTTCAAGATACCCCCAACGCAAACAACCATCAAAATGTTCGCCAAGTTCACTTCCGCTCTTCTCCTCGCCCTCCCCCTTCTCGCCAGCGCCGCCCCGGCTGTCGTCGCTCCTCGCGCCCAGGGTGAAGCTACCTACTACCACCCCGGTCTTGGTGCCTGTGGCAAGACCCACGGTGACGGTGACCTGGTCGTCGCCATGTCTGCTGCCCTCTTCGACGCCCAGAAGCCCTGCGGCCGCAGCATCAAGGTCAAGGGTGCCGCCGGTGAGGTCACCGTTAAGGTCGTTGACCGCTGCGAGGGCTGCGCCTACAACGACATTGATCTCTCTCCCACTGCCTTCCAGCAGGGCATCGGTCCTCTCAGCATCGGTCGCACCACCACCACCTGGGACTGGGCCTAAACGGTCTCCTCCTCATCGACACTCTTTTTGGCCTCTTGAACGAGGACTCTTCTTCTCGGACACAGTTTTCGATCGGCACGAACATACGGGACGCGCATGGTTTTCGTTGACAATGGCACGGGTTGCCTGGTGCATGGATGGACTGGTCTGGTTAGCAGTGTGAATGGGAACTCACAAAAGGGAACTCAATAAAACTTCACCTCGACTTATTCTCCTCTTTTCCTCCTCTCATACTGTGACATGTCTCTCTTGCAAGCCATGACCGTTTCAAGTAATCGCGCTGCCTTGGCAGCAGTTGAATTGATGCTACCAATTTATGCTTAGCTCGCTTCCAGGTCAGATTGACCTCATTGATGTCCGATATGTCCCAGCCTCAAACCTGTTCCCAACCTTAAAACCTGTGTCTCCCCTGACCTAGCCTTCCATTGTGTCCCCTCCCGTAAGCAAATTGAGTTTTCCCCCCTTGGGTATGATACAATCCAACGCCTGGGTGCATTCCGACTGCAACCCCCCTGACCAATCCGTGGTTATTTTGTTAATTTACAATTTGACGCTCTGCAAACATCATCTTTAACGCAAAACTGATTCTGTGCTGACACCAGATCTCCTAACTCTTGTTCTTTCCCGCTGCCCTTCCAAATCCTGGCAACCACTTTCTTCTGGGCCCTGCCGAGGAAACTCTGGGGCTACCCGCAATGTATTCGGGTGTTTGCTTGTCGTTGACTGGAGCCGCTGTCAACGGCGTGCCCGGTGTTGCCGACTCCTGACTCATGATCGAATCGTCCGCCATGCTCAGTTCAACAGAGACATGTCGGCCATGGCGGGGGTTCCGCATAATCGGTGGAGGCGTTGCGCTGTCGCGGTCATCATCCACTACTCCAGTCCGAGTCATCCACGGTGGAACCACCGTCGCACCATTAATGTTGGGGTGTTCAACACTGGTCTGCTCAACGGGAGCCGCGTCCGAAGTTGGGGCCGCTGCCGGCGCCGGTGCCGGTGCGGAGTTGGAAGATCCTGCTCCAATCGATCGCCGGAAAAGCTTTGTAAGTCCGTTGCGGACAGCTTGCTGTCCTGTGATTGGAGGGTAATGGTTCTTCTTCTGTTCGCCGACTGGTGGCGCTGGTTGAAGTGGCTGCACCGGAGTCTGCATCTCTGCTCTGATCTGGATATCATCGCTGTTTCTCCTCTGATGACGGCTTCGACGACCTGGCTTGGAGACCTTGGCGTTGGCCAATGGCTTCGACAGGAAGGCAGCCTTGGAGTTGGCTGCAGTCTGGGCATTGAGGCTGGATCGCCTGTTAGGCGGCGGCGGAGGAATTGAAGATGAGAACAATTCCTGCTGAACAGCGAACAAGTCCCTGACTCTCTGTGGGTCAGCGCCAGTGCTAACTCCTCCAGAGTAGCCATTGCCAGGTCCAAACATGGCATCCATCGCCCAGCCGCCCTTGGCTCCGCCTGAAGGGAAGCTAAAGAGATCGGGCGAGATGCGTCCACCGTTTCTATTCGGCTTGGCGCTCTCTCGCATCCAAATATCAAGGCTCGACTCGAGGGACTCGACATCTGTGTCATCAGAGTCAGAGTCCCAATCGTTTCCTCTTCGGTTAGATACAGTCGTCTCATCAGCGGAACGAGGACGCTGGATCGATCTGCCGCGGTTCTCCAGATATGCGCTGTTGTTCAGTTCAATGATCTTAGCAGAGGCCTTGACAACATGTGAAGGCTGCTGAAGGCGAGCACCTGAGTGCGCATCCGCCTTCTCGTCATCGGATCCATCTGACAAACCACTACGGCTTCGTCTCATCGTAGGATGCTTCGACAGGGTTTCATTGGAGTTCTGGAACCGTCGCAGTGTGGAAGTCGAGATAGTGTCTGGTGTTGGTGGAAGAGCATGATCATGCAGTCGAACACCACCGGGCGCATCAGTCACAACCTTTCGAAGCGACTCTCGCTTTTCCTCCTTGGTACGTCGATGGTTAGGCGACATAGCAGCACGACCATTAAAGAGACTGGCACCGTCCTTGTCCCCACTCTGATGCCATTCTTCCTTCTTCTGAGAGTAGTCTCGCTCAATCTCCTGGAGGGGAGATCTCCGATCGATGATGACGTTGTTGATCGAGTCAAACTGGCCACGCTTGCTGTTAGTGAGCGAGTTCGATCGACCTGATCTGTTAGTTGGCGGCATGGGAGATTTAGCCAGAGATGTCTTTGGCCGGTGAATGCTGTTAGCAACGACCTTGACCGAAAGACCATCAACGCCATCAAGAGACAGCGGCTCCTCAACATCCTGGGGAACATTCGAGTCATGTCCCTTCTTTCCGTACACACTCACGAAAGAGCTCTCACTCAGGACGCTGAGACTTGGACTGCCCAAAGCGCCAGGGCCATTCTCATAGTTCACCTCACCCTCAGGCACTTGTGGGAGGCTGAGAACACTGCCTCTAGCTCCAAGATAGACATTTCGCAAGTTCTCGGTGTTCTCACTCCGTTCAGACAAGAAACTCGGCATCCGGGTGATGGCCTTAGCACCGTCCCCTTGTCTCACGGGTTCCGGTGACTTGGACTTGGGCGCGGGATCTTCGTAGCAAGGGTTGTACACGGGCGTCATGTACTGTCCTTCGGCCTCGATCTGTTGAACCATTGCGCGCTCTTGGGCGAACTGCTCAAGTCTGGCCTCGAGCGTCACAATCATGGCAACTGCTTCCTCAATTGCCTTGTCGCGCTTCTCCATCTCTTGAACCAGGTTGTCGTTGATCTCATCGACTCTTCTCTTTTCCGATTCCAAGATCTCGACCTGATCTTCCAATGCCGTCTGTCGTTCCCGACGATGGTAAAGCTCCAACTTGAGGTCAAAGTTTTGCTTGTGAAGAGAAGAAATGACCTCGAAACCAGTCAGCTAGGCTCCTCCAGAAAGCAATGACAATCTTACCGTCTCCATGTCCTTGACCCCCAACCCCTTCTTCTTAGACGGCTCACTTCCAGCGGCTGAATCAGGTCGGTGCATATCAGACTCCCTACGCTTAATAGGGGAGCCTTGGATGACCTGACCGAATTCGCCTGAAGAGTTAGCTTCGGTGTTGGCTCGTGACCATGACGATGCCTTTTCGATCTCGGCCTGGCGCTCTTTCTGAAGCCTCTCCTGAAGGAATGATGAGACAACTGGTTGGCGCGTGGATTCGCTACTAGATTCTCTCGTTAGGCGCGGCGTCAATCGAGCCGATGTTCGTGGAGTAGTGCTAGTAGGTCGTGGTTGACAAGCAGCATGGTAGAATCGGTGGGAGGAGTGCTGTGAGTGTTGCGAGTGGGATAGTTGAGGAGATTGAGGTGGGTGAGATGTCGAGCTATTCGTGCTATGCATAGTGACTCTCGTGTTGGTAGTACTAGTAGACGATCGAGAGGCGGTTCGCCCATAAGAAGACCGCGAAGGAGGTCGCTCCATGATTAGGAAATGCCGAAGGGCTGACTATGTGATTAAGAGTATAAGAGTACGAGAAGAACAGGCCTGCCGTTGGATTTCTCGAACAAGCAGGAAGAGTTGTCTTTGTATGTGATATCGATGTAGGTTCGAGACGATGAGCAATCAGACACACAATTATACGTGTCTATGCAGCATATCGAGGTTGATCGCGTTTCTCCAAGGTCCAGATCGCGATGGAGTAGCTTGGTTCACTTCATCGCGGAATGCGCTGGATGGCCTGTGTCGTCTCGGGAGGCGAAATGGGTAGGATATTGTGTAATTGATGTTGCTAGTCCGTGTCTCAAGGCTGTTGACTGGTTGATCAAGTCAATGTCGGAAGTAGAAAGGAATTAGATTCCTCGTGTGAGGATTGCCGAAACGTGTCGCAAATGTCGGCAGTGGTTTCCTTGGAAGAGAGAGATGTGACGTCTCCTGTCTCGGTCACGAAGCGAAGCGAAGCTGTCAGGCAATGATGGTGTTTGAAGTAGCACCTCTCGAGGAATCTCTTGGAGAAAAGGAGACGCGATGTCGAAGAAGGTGGAGAGGTTCTAATGACTTCGGGAAAGCCGGTCGGGGGATGACGATGCGAGGGAGAGAGACTGGTGGGTTTCTTTCTCGTATGTGGTGGGGAGGGAGAGAAAAAGAGGTCGCGGCGCAAGGAGTAGTAAGAGTAGAGGAGGTACGTAACGTGGAGGAGGACTCTCAAGCGAGACACGCAGGGCTGCACAGGACAAGCCAAGAACGACAAGGAAATGGGCCAATCTGAAAGTCAGGAAATTAATTAGGACGTGATTGCGACTTTCGTGTCTTGGGTAGGTAGAAGGAGGATGGAATATCACACAAAGAGAAAGGGGAGTAGAGTAGGTAGGGAGGGAGAAGAGGGAGAGCAAGCAAGCAAGCAAAAAGAAAGGATGCGAACAGTCTGTGATACGTACATATGGATGGGACTGTACATGTGCAGTATGGTACGTACATGTCCCTTCCTTCTGCCAAAAATCAAAGCCAAACCCAAACCAAGAACGCGAGCCAATCCATTCCAATGCCACCGATCCCTGGCATAAAACCCGCCCCAGGAGAGAGAACTGAGAGGTCCCGTCGTGCTACGGTTAGGGGCCCCTCCGCATTAGCGCTGCAGCTCCAGTCAGGCACCCACCAGCAAAAATTTGGGTGGGACGCGGTAGCAGCTGTTAGTGCCCGCCGCCCACGGTCGCGCCCCGTGTTCCGTGGATTGATTGAAAAAGGATCGACATGGATTGACGCGACGCGCTTTGGCTGAGCTCTGGCTGAGAAGTGGGGGAGAGGGTTTCAGGAAGTGGGCTGTGTACTCTCGGGAGTTGAATTGGACTTACTAGGGGAGGGTCGTCATTTTGATATTGATAGTCCAAGAGCGAGTCGTCCTTCTCCTTTCAAGGGAAGTGAGATTTAGGTGCTTGCGGTAGGTCATCATCATCAGCTGCTTCTCATCTCGAGCCTGACTCTGGCCTGTGCTTGGTTGTTTGTTGACGGGCTGTTTCCATGGAGAACGACTTGATCCCCTGGCATCTGCAGCTCATTGTCGTCGAATAGAGACAGAGATCCTGAGTACTGAGTGTAATATTGAACCCCTCAGTCGATATTGCATCACAAGTCCTCTCCTCTCACAGCCAACGACGCGCTGCCCGTCACATCAAATTTAGAACTCTCCTCTTCTCCCCCCTCCCCTCCACTAACAAGTTCTACCTCCCCCCTCCCTTCACCTCCCATCACTTCCTCC